>DF241103.1:47978-89395 GCA_000507305.1 Breviolum minutum Mf 1.05b.01
CGAACCGCGAACCGGGATCATATATACATGGGTCCCTGTGGGTATAATTAAGTGAGTACTGAAAAATTCATCGCCATTTTTTTGGAGAGCGAACACTGTATCTGCCTAGTTTTTGTCGATGCGTTAGGCTTTTTCTTCGGATTCCAAAGTACCGCGACAAAACCAGGAAACAAAGATAAACAAATACTATCTCATTGGAATGGCGGCCATCGAAAATTTCTTACTACTAGGGTGTCCATGGAAGTTAGTAACTAGTTAGTAAGTTGGTTTACAACCCATTTAGGGGACTTCTAACCTACTTATATGGTGGTTATAATCCATTTACTAAGTACCATGGACATCCCAGTAATGACTTCAGGAGGATACATGAATACTGCGAGTACATTGAATTTAACACACTGAATCTCCTACAACAAATCATCGACATGTTTTTCTAGACGCAAGAAAACCTGGATCTTGGATTTTGGATCATCTATTGCATGGTAAAATCCATCAACAAATCAAAGACATCCAGGTAAAACAACAACGCACATGTTTTCGTTCAATGATTAAAAGATGTGAGCAGTAGATGAAACAATATATGTTCCCCAATATTCGGTGGAATTTCAAAGCTATGATTCTGATGGTAAGTCAACACAATCAGCCTAGAAAAACACAACTTTCCAAGCAAATCAATTCAAAACTGGTTCAAGCTCAAGTGCTTCAATACTGACCCTTCTCGGTTGGTGCATCCAAGGATAGGCGACTCAAGGCCCAAATACGTTCGAACTGACATGGGAACCCACGTTTCCTTCATATGAAGGGGGGATGACCCATATATTCAGGGCCTAAAACCTTCATTGTTCCATGGGTTGTTGGGGTCCACAGGTAACAGTGTCTTTGGAGTTTTTCTTTACTGAAACAGTAGACTCTCTGCAAACTAACATGGCTGAACAATTGGATCTCTGCATTGGAATGCCAAGAATGTGATACACAAATATGTTTTATAAAACATGAGACGATGAGTAAAAAAATGGGCCCCTACGGTCGTTATAAATGGAATGAAATAATCCCTATAAATGGGTTTGCCTGGGGTTATTTCACCCCCGCTAAGTGAACTTACGGGCCCATCTCCCTGCATCTTTTCCGTGGGGTTTTTGATGGCCAAATTTCATCCCAAGAGACACGTTCATGCCACTCGAAACCTCAGAGGTTTACTCAAACGACACAAACGAGGAGGGTCCAAAAACCCCTGGAGACCTTCCAGGACATCCGACCCAAAAAATGGCACAGACACATATGGGTGTTTCCTTAAATGGTGGTACCCCCAAAACACCCCAAAACGATCATGTTTAGTAGGAAAACCCATGGTTGTTGGGTACCACCATTTTAGGAAACCCCCATCCAAGTGTCAATCCTTAAAGTTTTACACTTGATCTTATTTTCCAGGCTTTACTTATGAAATGCCGTGGGGGGAGTTCCTTTCCCACGGATTTCTGCTGGCAAGATGAAGAGTTTGATCCCCGAAAAAAAAGGCCTGTTTTCTTGGCATTAATTGGGCCCTTAAAAACCCATCTCTTGTTGGAGGTGATCTCGGCAGAGACTTATGTCCGTCCCAAAGGCTCCATCGGACTGGAACATGTACCTGCGTTTTATGACTAATACTAGTTGGTGGTTGAACCAACCCATTTGACAAATATTGTTCAAATTGCATCATTTCCCCAGGTAGGGGTAAAACCATACAATGTTTGAAATTACCACCTAGAATAATAGATGTACTATCATTTTAGCTGCTAATTGCTAGTTGGTTTAAAGAAAACACCAAAAAATTCAAATGAATCCCTTGTTGAGGAAAACTTTTGATGCTTGGACCAGAAAAGTACTATAGGACATTTTGGGCCGCCCAAACATCTATTTCGCTCATTCTTTGACCATTTCTTCCAAAAAAACTAAGGAACCAGTTAACAACAAGCCATGGCTATCTTTTGGGTGGCTATCTATAATTACCCAACGTATACATAGCCCTTAACAAAAAAAAAGCATCCTCAGCTTCACCTCCTGAGCTCGGACTCCTTTGTTTTTTCACCGACATGGCGAGCGCGACCGAGGTCCTACGGACGAGTTTCATCTCAGCATGGCCCAAAACCCCCGGGTTGACATTCCATTATACTGATTGATTAGTAGGGATCCTATTGTAAACCCTCTATAATTGGGTCGTACATTCATTACAATCCCGTATATACGGCAAATAACCCGACAGTTTCGGTCACTGCTCAACTCGAAAAGCTAAAACATCTGGAAACACATTCGAAAATAACGCTTTGAAACACATCAACAACAAATCAGCCATCACATATTTTGGTCTGAACTTTAAACGAAGGAGCATGTCCAAGAATGTGTGATTTACCATTTGGGGAAAATTGTCATGACTGATGCAACGATTTTCACTTTAGCTGAGAGTTCTTTTCTAAAGAGATAGTTCTACTTCCAATGTAGAGGGACAAGTAATGTTATGCCAACAAACTATATATAGTACTTGTACCGCTAATATGAGATTGTGTCTTGTCAATGGGCTTGTTGCATACATACGGAACCTAACCAATAATGTTCACAATCATTTGCACAAAACAAAAAGAAACACAAGTCTATCCACCAAACCTTTTTTGTCTATACAATTTGTTTACCCAAAAAACAATGTGACCCATCACTCTCATTTTCATGAAATACCCACCCTCAACAAACACCCTTTTTTCTTGGATAAAGAAACCAACACTGACACTTCTCCAAGAAAAAACGGTACAAAAAAAACATCCCCAAAGGCCCACCACCTATCACTCGCGCGCGGCGGCGTCGGGCACGTAGAAGCCGAAGCCCTCCGAGATAGGAAGATGCTGTTGCCCCGTGTCACCTGGCGGTCCCAGCTGTTGGATACTTCCGTATCAGCTGGGGATCCATGGATGGAACATGGTGTATATTTCACCGAGCCATGGATAGTTGCAAGATGTTTTGTAGTTGGTGGTTTCAACCCAATTGGAAAAAAATTAGTCAAATTGGAAACCTTTCCCAAATAGGGATGAAAATAGAAAATATTTGAAACCACCACCCAGTTTTGTTTTGGTTGGTATAGTTATCTGATTTTTTTTAATGTTGATTTTGTTTGTGGCAAATTCATGTAAAATTCGAAATGATAGGTAAAAATCTCACCGTACATTTTTTAGAAGTCTGTGACGAGGTGACACAGTTGGTAGGTAGCTACGACATGAGGAATCCGACCAAATCAGCACCCCGCAGCAATGAGACTGAAACAAAATCACCAGAGGTAATCGGTTGATGGAACCGTCATCATATAAGTCATAAGGGGCACGGATTTAGTCCTTTATATCTTTTCATTTCAGCACCTGTCGTGTCAAGTTCGTTTGTTATGTTTCAAGAGTCATGAGGACAAGAAAGCCGACAACAAAGATAGTAGCAGTTTTACACCTTACTAGACGTTGCCCAAAAAACAGTAGCAACGAACAAAAACAGATAAACAAAATCCATGAAACGTCCACTTCTACAGAGATATTTCTTGGGCCCTTTTAGTATCATTATCAAATTGTTCATGCACTGATACCAAGCAAATTAAAGGGGACATTTAAAAATCTAAACTTCCTAATGCATGACAGCGGGGTGATTATTTAATTTTCGGCCTCCCAGGATGCAATCAACAAAACCACAAGGATTGATGACATTGCGTTAGTGTTCTACAAAGAAAGTCCCCGTCACCAGTTATAAGGGGCACATATCTCCATTTATAGCGGTGAAATCACCTCAAATACCCATTTACAACGCCATTTATAGGCATTGCTTCACGGCATTTATAACTATACAGTAGAGACCTTGTACCGGTTCTCCGCTTTTGAACTGCACTTTTCTAGTTATTTTTGAGCTGCAGTATTTTTGATCCTATCATAACTTCATAAGGAAGATCTAACACAAAGAGTTTATCTGGCAAGGAAAAAGGACCATGAAACTTACAAAAAAAATAATCATGTATCTGGATAACAAAAACAATATATGTTCACCTGCATAATTCTGATCACCACGAGGATTTCTCCAACAAAAACCATGACCCTGTGGGGTCGATGATGGTAGATTTACCCTCCAGGGAACGAGGAAACTTATCCCACCGATTTCGGGAAGTTCGGACAATCGTCTTACTAAAGGAATTGAAAAGGGGATATGTGAGTTCCCAGGAGGAGAGTGCTTCAAACCTAAACTGGTTGGTGGTTTCAACCCATCTGAAAAATATGAGTCAAAATGGATCATTTCCCCAAGTAGGGGTGAAAATACAAAAAATATTTGAAACCACCACCCAGTAAATCCTAAAACCCATCAACCCTTGAAAAGATCAATGTTCAAACATCTTACCAGGGTTACCACCCACCTATACCAAGCGGCTGCTAACATCTTTCCCCATTTTCGATGGAAATCCAAGTGGCCGTAAAGGAGATCCAGTACCGGAGGGCCTTGGGTAACTGTGAGCTACGAAAAAAAAAAACCTCCTACTGTCCATTGAATCCTGGTTACTGGTTGTTTCATAGGGATCCTTATATATGTCTGCTTATTATAATCCCTAAATAACCAGGTAGTATAATCCTCTATATACCCTAACCAACCAGGTTTTTTTTCATTGTAACCTGTTTAGGATGGTGAGTTCACGTAACCCTTTCAAAGGTTGAATCGTGACCGATCGCTCGATCGGGGATCAAAAAGGTCACGGCTTGAATCACCTGGCCAAGGCAACAGCGAATGCTTCCAAAATTCTTCTCCCGGCAATTCTTTAGTTGCCCTTTTTTTGATGGTGAAAACGTGACGTGAAAACACCGAAGCGACCAAGAGGATAAAGAGGTAACGAATTAATTGAATCACATGGTATATATATATACATATATTGATGAAATACAAACATGTTGGAACTATTATCCCTAGCTTGAACTACTAGGCCATTAGGATTAAAACAATTGAATAACATTGAACATCAATTATTTCTCCCTCCCACAAAGACTCACTTAGCCAATGGACCCTGAAATAAAAGTTTGAACTTCATTTTCCCTATTGAATATATGTAATCCCAAAAAAGTTGAAGCCGTTTAGCCATTGGCCAAGTAAGTTAAGAACACCACTATACTCATGATGTTTTTCTTGTTTTTTTAACCATTTCCCGGGGGTCCAAAAAAATCATCTCCTCGATCAGGACTTCCCCCAAGGATCCAAGGCACGACTCTCCCAAAAGATATGTCCACAGGGATATTTCAACTGTAACTGACCGTCGATCCTTAGTCCAAACGTCCAAGGGATCTGTGGATGGATCTGTGGATTGTTTTGTTGTTGGTGGAGATGTGGTGCAATTTGGATAAATGGCCGTGATTTAAAAAGTGGGTGTTGCGATAAAAGATGTTGGGGCGGGGAAGTGCTGATTTATTTTTTTGGGGGGTGAGTTGCTTTTTTTCGGAGAATTGCTGATTGATTTTCAGTGGATATCTTGACTTTCAACAGGCAACCTTTGAGGGACCCAACAAGGTGGAAACCCAGCATCTTAACGGGTCAATCTTTTGGAACCCGAAAGGGTTGTTGAAGGCCCGGCCCTGGACATCCAAGAAACTCCCCAGTCAGATGTTTTTAACAAGGTATGTTTCATTTTGGTGCTCCAAGTACGGAAGCTTCGGAGGAAAATTGTTAAATGTCTCTTTGGAGGGATGGGATATTGCACTGAACCGTGCTTTAAGATCATCCCGTTTACCATGGATAGTAAGTCCCCTAAGTTTCATCTAACTAAGTGGGGGGCCATCCTCCAAGTAGATTCTGCAGAAACCTTTTGGAGCTCGGAAATCTTCTCAATGGAAACCAAATCATCGAACTTCCATGCGACTCACAAACGACGGAAAAAAACATCCGACTCTCGTTGACGTTGCCAGCATTTTGCAGCATTTTTCTGGGTTTGCCATTCATTCATGGCCCATCTTGGGGGGGGGTTGGGGAAGGGAGCGATTTTTTTGTTGGATCCCAAGAATCTTCCTTTGGCCTCCCAAAAAATCCCATCGTTTTATTCACCAGTGAATCACTCACAGAAAATGGTCGGTCACTGGAAAATGGTCCATTTTTTGGCCAAACTTCAGAAAACACATTCATGCTTTGAAACGTCCGGAAAAAAAATACATAATATTATTGTTCATAGCTGAAGATCAATGAGTCTCCCTAGGGATCCAATCACCTTTTGAGAATGGAAATGGAGCCTAAATACCTTGCTGAGCAGGTGATTATACACCCCAATCATCATCTGACAAGGTGATTTGATCCCTAGGGTCTAGTTTGTTGTCTTCAAAAAAAGAAGCTCTTCAGAATCCAAGTCTTCTCATTAGATGTCAAGCAGGATCAATGGTTAGTGGGTTACTTAACCCTACTAATCCCACTTATACATGAGGTTACAAGCCAGTTCGCCATTTCATGTACTATTTATCAACCGCACATCCTAGTAGAAACATTCACCACTTCATTTTGATGCACTTTTCATTCAGTTGAGAGACCTCCTCTGCGTTTTAAAGAGCCCCCATCCCAACAAAAAGAACACAACAAAAAACAATTGCTCGTCCGGTAAACTATCTTGGCCGGCCGAGTTAGACCCGCCAGTTACAATAAGGAGACACATCTTCAAGTTTGATGCAATCGTCACCACCAGGATAACGGCTTACATTTTTAGGCTCGGGAATCCATATAAACCTGTATTTGCTACTGGAATCCTGGGTGGGGAGGGGTAGATCTAAGTTATGTTCGTTTCCAATATCCAATGAAAAAACACCTCTCAAGGATATTTCGTTGCATCTCTTTCGTTTCATTTCTGCGGGAAAGCTACAATACGGAAAGGTAGGCCTAACCATGCAGGCAAACGATGTAAAAGTCAGCCCGATGGCGTTGTTCAAGCATGGTTTGCTTGGTGTTACTCTTTTGTTAAAAACATGCTAAAAACATTGGTAGCATGTTGGGGTTCATATCCCATCATCCAAATGTCCCCGTTATCACCATGCCAGGACTCGTTCTTTGTGTCTTCAGCCAGCTGTTGAAGTGCTTGTCATCGCACATAAGGCCCAAACAAATCCAAATCGTCCACTCTTCACCTCTGCAAAAAAAAGTTACCCAACTCATGGTATTGACACAGACATGGAGGAGTTGGAAATTCATCTGGGGGTTTCCAAAAATAGTGGGTTTTCCCCCCAAATCATCCATTAAAAAATAGGGTTTTCCATTATAAACTATCCAATTTGGGGTACCACTATTTTTGAAAACACCCATCTTTGAAATACGGCGTGCATGAACTTTTTTGGCGGATTTCAAGAAAGGCTGATTCTGGATTTGCTGGTCAAGAGTTGTCGAAGGGTCTTTTGGGTGGGGAGGGTTGGAGGGGTTGGAGAGGCTGTCGACTGTCGTCCCTCCCATTGTGTCTCTAATTACATACTGCAAAGTGAGTCCCTTAACCAAAAGCTGGCACGGCGGGAAAGCCCTTCATGCGTAGTATCTTGCTTACCATATGTATTTACACATGCCAGTCCAGTTTTTTAGTCATCCAAACTGCAGCATTGTCTCCATCAATGGTCCCCATCAACCGTCCCAACCATGAACCCAACGCAACGTGTGTCAAAGGCCGTGTGGCTGTAGTCCATGGCAATCTGCGCGCCACAGCCCGTGCAGAAAAGTCGCTTGGCGATACTGGTGGGCTCCCATTCGCGCAAGGTGGCCTGCAGCTATCATTCGAGCAACGTTCAAAACCCTTATGACATACCACTACACTGATTAGTTGCATAGGAATCCTTGTGATGGGATTACTTTAAACCCTAACATAGATGGGTAGTTTAATTCTCACCTTAGGTCGGTAAAGAGTAAATACTACTAGCAGTCAAAGGATATGGAGGATGGAAGATACTCCAAACTTCATGTACCATGGGCCCCCGCAAACCTACATTTCTAGAGGTTTTCATGGTAAATAACCTGCCAAAAACATCCAAAAACCATTATTTTTCATGGTTTTGAGGGCTCAAATGTATTTAGCAACCAAACACTTCTCAGTTTAGTTTTTGTACCTTTGGACCCCCCAAACCCATGGGGAAACCATGAGGGTTTTAGTCCCAAAATATATGGGGCCCCATAACCATGCCAATATCTATCCCGAACCAACTCAAACTGCCCAACAAATTTACAGGATGTGTTTGTTTTTCACGTTTCTAGCCTTTAAACCTTCGAGTTTTCCTGCTAAGTGTTGGGTCTTTTAACCTTTCTCTAGATGTTCCTCCCCATTTTCAGAACTTGAAGATATTACAGTCTATAGTTACATTTTTATGTTTCTTGTGCTGTATAATATTTGTTTGTATGTTTTCTTTGTTTCGGTGGGTCTCAACCGTTCCAAAACTTGAAACAATGCCAAACGATTACAGAGTGGCCACAACATGAAACAGAATACCAATAAGTGTTCATCTTTTCCTATACTGATATTAGTAGACTCTCTCTCTCTATATATATATATATAATATCAGCAATCATTCCCAGCAGTGACCAAACCCTAGACATCCAAACACCTCCTGAGAAGGTACTTAGTACTTGGACCCAAAAAAACATACCTAAAAACACCCCTCTTCAGCAGGTATTTGGATGTTTAGGGATATACAAAACCTCTCCCACACCCATCCCACGATGTATCCATCGAGGAACCTTCTGAGTGAAGGTCACGGCACTACGCGGCAGGGCTAAGAAGGGCAGTTGCAAAGCACCAGTGACTTTACGACACCTGAGTGCTACCAGGATGTCCTGTTGGCAGCAACAATGATTACGATCCCGGGGTGAAATGCCACTCACATATATGTGTATATATATATATATGTAAAATAGAGAAAGGAGAAAAATCTCAAAACAGACATGCATATATACTACCTTTTGGAAAGCTAAAAGCAAGTTACCAACCAAAATCGTTTGTTCACTGCATTCATTGGGTTGTTATATAACAATTTAGTGTACTTACTATTCACCCATCTACTAAGCTCTCCAGTATTTGAGGTTGGTTGATGCTTATTTCACCGGTTTATACAACTGTATCAATCACCAATGCCTGGACTGAAAAAGTCTAAGAAGAAACAACTTTCATGGCATCCAAAAAACAACACGACTAACAAACGGCCAAAATTCCAAGAAATCAAGAAATCTCCAACAGAACCCACTGAACGGACCCCTAAACCTGAGTATCCAATAGCTCTAGCAAATTCCTTAGGGGTCCGTTGGTAAGGTCCCATTCAATTTTTTGATGGAAAAATAGTTTGTATGTTTTCCATGTTTTTGTTGGACTTTCGAACCGATTTATCAGGTTTCTACATGTACAAAAGTTGAGAAGTGCTTTATGAAATGAACATAAATAATAAATAGCAATACTGTGGCAATACCGAATAGTTTGGGGGCATTGTCATGTAAAATGTCATGTCAATATACAAATAGNTAGAGGTCATTTGGGTTCCAGGTATATATGTCTATGAAATTGATTATGTATACCTTGAGTCCTGCCAAAACCACTGGATTTGTGTGAAGGTTTTGTAACAGGGATCCCGGGATCCCACGGTTCAGAACCAGGGTTTAGGCATGTTGAGGCGGCAGGCCCCAAATGAATATAGAGCAACATCATTCTTGAGTATATCCAGGCATATCAGCAACGTGCAACGTGAAGCCAAACCCGTTGTTGACATTCCATGGGCTACCATACATGGATGGTATGGGCTATACTGGTTGTTTAAAAGGGATCCTTATGTCATGGTTTATCAAATAATCCCATATATAAATGGGCACGATTTCATCCCCCCTATTTTACCCTTAAACAACCAGTGGGGCCTTTTTTTTTCATGGCTCAATTGCTTGAGAAATCCCCAGGTGTTACACCCGCGACAAAACGCCAAGGTGTTTCTGTTGCAACTTGAAAACGAATGGAAGCCTCAATCCTGGGAGGGGATGATTGGATTCTTATAGGGATCTATAAGATCAACAAAAAAACATGTTTCAAAACCCCTGAAAACTAGCATTTTGAAACCCCAAAGAATGGAGGTTTGGAAGATGCTTTTCCTTTTGAACAGGGTTGATTTTCAGGTTCTATCTTAGTTTTCGGGGGAGTAATGGTAGTCAACCGCAAAGGGGGGGCCTATATGTATTGGATTGTTTCGAGGATTGTCACCCTATTCAAACCAAACAACTGCATATCATTCATGGGTTACGAGTCAAAGCTGAAGGTAACTATGCCATACATGGATCCCCAACAGCCGAAAACACATTCAAATAGTAAGTTTTCCATAAAGCTACAAATTTCCAGGAACGTGATAAGAAACAAGACATGTGTTTTTGTTTCTGCATCTTTGGATTTTTCGGGTAAAACATGGCACTTGAAGAACATTACACCCTTGACCGTGACCATGACCCAGTGACGCAGAGCAGTTACATACCGTGAGCTGTGGCACGCCTGACACGTTGGCAAACTCGAACCAATGCACGAGAAACCATGTTCGGTAATACAACTACACTCAAATAAACAAACATCACAAATGGAAAATGGACCGATTGAAAAAGTACTGCACCCCTACAGATTGACATTGCGAGTGAAAACTTACCATCCCAAAAGGGAGGGTTCATCTCCCAACTACCATTTTCAGCGGCTTTTGCTGTTAGTTTAAGGACTGGACTGGATTTCCAGCCACTTGGCTTACTGGATGGTATGGGAAGGATTGGTGGACCTCCTCTCCACCAAACAGATCCTACATATTTATGATCATATATATTGTACTAAGGAAGTTTCTGGAAATGGGGTGCCTGCATTCCTCAAGAAATACTTTTGAAGCACCTACTCCCCTAAATGATGACATGCTTCATGGGCGATGGGCCACCCCTGCTGCAAACTCAGGGAAGGTCATACCGAATCGGTTCGATTGAGTTTACGTACTTCTCGTAAGAACAACTATATACCCATGTCATCCATGGGGATGGTATATTTACCCACATGTGGCTTATTTTTATGGTAAATGTATGTAAATATACCATACATGGATTGTTTGGGTATATATACCCCTTATGATTTTACTGATTCAGGGTGGTTCCTTCTCGTCTCAGCAACGAAGGACATGCAGGTCATAGCTGCAAATTAATCATCCTTCATATCATTGCTGAGATCTACCCCCCCAAAAGATCTCACATAGATACCAAAAATACTGGTCTTTAATTTCAAAACGTATCTCCTTTCAAATATGGCTATTTTGGGTATCCATGTTAGCTTTCGGGGGTGTACCAGAATCTTTCAGCCCATTTCTTTGTGTTTTTCCCGAAACTTTCCCGCCGCCTTTCTGCAGATCCATATCGAATTGCACCCCACCACAACCACCTGAGAGATACCGAAAGGCAACACGACCGTGATTTTTTTTGCCGAAGAAAACGATGTCCAGTTGGGATTTTTTTGGGAGTATCCCCCTATGGATACCGGATGGTATACTCACCCAACACAAGTGATGATTTTGATACTAAGATATAGATACAGTATACTGTATCACCAAAAATAATAATAACAAATCCATAGCAATGCTTGAAGTTTCCAGGATGAACATGGCGTTTTTGAAACTCCAAACGTGTCAGGAATGTTCAGAGACATATTTCATGGTGCAACCCTTAGACAACACCTTTTTGGACATGACTCAACACTACCCCCAAGACCGGGTTAAGTCAAAAATGATACACACTGACCACCCCTTCATCTACCTCGGGTTGAGCACCTCAACCCAAACCTGGGGACCTGCACAGCCACAGCGAATTTTACCTACAGGTCCCCATCAATCCAATCAACTGAGAATGGTTGCATGAAACCCTAAATGGGTGTTTCCTAAAATGGTGGTACCCCCAAAACACCCCAAGATGGTCATTTTTAGTAGGAAAACCTATAGTTGTTGGGTACCACCATTTTAGGAAACCTCCAAATACTATACTGTATTTGCTTTGGAGGTGACTGGGCACCCATATGATGCCTAGGAAGTGATCAGAAGAATCAATGCCAAGATGGACCTCATCAATGTTCAAGGGACAATAGGGTGTACCCCAACCAGTGTACGCATAATATCTATTGTGTTCAGGATTTTTGCGGATTATAACCTAGAAATACCCACTATATCGGGCTTATATAGGGATTTCCCATACCCATAGGATCCATATACAAAAATATCTATCTACATTTACCATAAATCTGACCCAAATGTAGGTAAATATATATCATACATGGATCCTGTGGGTTAGGGGGCCCATGTTGGGACCGGGGTTCATCCTACTATCCTCCCAAAAACGACGACTTCACCATTTTGAAGGTGTTTACCAGGAAAACATGGTGATTTTCATGGCCTATGTCCATGTTAGAGCCCGGGAAGGTTTGTTGGTTCATCCTACTATCCCTTGAACTTCACCCCAAAACACGACTTCACCATCTTCAATTTTTTAAAAGACTCCAAGGTCGAGGACCTTGAAACCCTGACAGACCGAGTGATTTTCAGTGATAATTACTGTCGATGGTTCAGAAACCTGACTAACCGCCTTTCATAATGGACGAACCAATACCAAATATATCACCATTTTTGAAACATATAGCCATCCAACCCCTAAAATACCTTATATAATGAAAACTAAAGCCTGCAACGTGCAGTGTTTTTTGCCATGATACTTGGATTTGCTAAAGGTGATTTTGTCTTCTTTCTGCCATGAGATTCATGACCATTCAAAGCACAATTTGAGGTAGGCATAATTCTGGAACCTTTTCTAACCTTCAAAAAAGATCAACACAGCACATCTCAAAATAAAATAGCATCAATCACCCACCATACTGTTGATGGAAGAAATCCGGCTCACCACCTGGAATGTATAAAACCCTGTATAAAATGGGATAAAGTACCAACCTCAACTGACCAACAGTTTTGACGGCCAAATCTACCTATATGCAGCAAATCCCATTGAGACTCTGGATCTTTCACCGGGGTTTCATTTCAACATGGCTTGTTGCGTGTATGAATCTGTCATAACGCACGGTTTCAACATTCACGTCAGGCCATGAAGATATCAAGGCACAACTCCCTTGCGCCATCTGCGCCACATACCGCCGGGAAGTGGAAACGCCGCATCTCCATGGCGAGGAGATGCCGCGGCGGCCCAAGCGTTGGAGGGCACGCATTTCAACGGGGGAAGGGATTTCAAGGGCTGGAAGCTACGCAGTTGTTGATTTTTCACCACGTTTTTTTGTCCAGCAAGATGATGGATGACAGTGGAGGGTTGCTACGTGGCATTTAAGGCATGGAATTGTCAGTTGTTGAGGGCTATTAGAAGAAAACACGTGTTGGGAGTTAAAGTGCAATATAGAATGCTTTTGACATCATGTTTTCTCGCAACAACGGTGTATTGTGTGTTAAAAGTCTCCATGAACTCCTATAGTTTGCGTGTGACACCGGTGGAAACAGATCCCGACTGAGTATCTCTATCATTTTAACAGTTTCTTGGGAAGCATTCGTGCAAAACGTTGATACGCGGAACATGTCCTTTATCAAACAAGGTCTGATGTATTTCCACTGGTGCTGGATTTGTTCCATCAAAAGAGATGTAAATATGACCCTGTGACTCCCCGAAAAGTCAGGAAGTATTTCGAGCACTTTCGGATGATGTCTGGATTGATTTGCCATCATTTTACTTGTTGATTTCAGTGTTTTCTTGTTTGGTTCGGATTTCCAAAGACACACGTGGTCAACACGCCGTTTTCAAACACGGGTGTTTGAATGAATGTCCCTGAGCTCTTTGAGCATCAAACCAGCAACCAAAAACAAACACACCCAAGTCAGAACTTGTCATTTTGGAAAAATGTTTTCCAATAATGAAGGCCAACCCGCCTTCAGAGGGAGCAAAGCACTCAAACTTCGGAATGTTTTTTTTTGGGTTGAAATCATCGGTTTATAAAAGGGGACTCAAATAAAAAGAATCACCACCTATGTTGAGGAACCCATAGAGATTCTTTGGGAAGTGGAAGTTGGGTTTCTATTTGCCAAAGAAATTTCTGAATCATACCAGCATCTTCCAAAGGGTGCTGTTTCAACCCTAAGGGATGGTGTATAGGCACCCCTCATCATCCATTCAGCACCCCTTGGAAGATCCAGGTACAAATACATCATAATACATCAACACATGAGACTCAACCTGGAGGGCCTTGGTAATGATCTCAGGCACCCAAAGCGCTTGTCGTAAATGTTGCCCAAAACCATACCCTAAAAGCTCTTGCAAAATCTACTTGGATGTCCCAGGAAGTTAGGATCAAAGGTTAGTAAGTGGATTATCGCCCTAATATATCCCGTTGATAAGTATAGGTTATAAGGTATAACCCATGTTACTGACCATTTCTTGAATTCCTTACATATCCTAGTACGTGTCAAATTGGTACGCAAATTTTTACTCAAGGCCCCCTTGCCTCCTACAAAAATCCATAATAATTCATACCAAAAAACGTCCCTTGCCCCCGCACATGAGATGCCCTGCCTTTCCCCTTCTTACCAGACTCCGAAACGAGAAACGACACAGTAGGCCATGATCGCCGCCAAGGTGGCCAACAAGGTCATGACCATTAGGATGAAACGTAACCTGGTGAGAACCAGTGGAGATTCTAGACTGAAAGTTTGTGGTGAAAAACGTAAACACCCATTTTGAAACAAACATGTTGGTTTCAAACAGGAATCCCTCCACCAAAACTAGGTGTGAAAACTTAAAAAACATTAAGTGTTTGAATATGTTTGAAACCAACACCTACAATTTGCAGAGTTTCTCCCGTAAGCTCCATGATCGAGTTATCATCTGACAAAACGTAAAGTATATGTGCATGTTGACACTTGTCAAACTAGCGGAGCGAGCTGAAGAAATGCTCATGATTCAGTGGACTTTCTCACGATGAAAACTGTGCCGTACTTTTTTAGCCCCCGGAACATTTGAAAGTGGTAAAAGGGAATCCAGTGTTCCAACATGTTGTTGAAAGATGCAAACCCAAGATTCATGGGAAGGAAATCCTGCTATAGGTTTCCGCTTCCAGTCTTGAACCGTCTTATTCTGAAAGTTTGATGTCACCACATCAATGATTTCACTTTAAGGGAAGACTTTGACTGATCCATAATTTTCAAACATTTTTTTTCAGCAACAGATTTGCAACATCCTCACGCCTTTATATACACTCCCTAAAAATCACAACATAGCCCTTGCACATAGGCCATCAACCATCAAGTTTCAAGGGACAAACTTGCTGCTAGGTTTTTTGCGAGGGTAAAGTTGGGTACATCCAAATCACCGAATCTTTCACGGAGCCCAACAAACGACGGAAAACTCGAAGCACCTTGGATTTTCTGAAAAAAAAACGAACATCACGAGTCCCAACCTTCTTTTTTTGACGGGGTTAAAAAAACGATGGAAACTCTTATACTGCAAAAAGGCTTCTTTGATGTGTGTCTCAAACTTTGGACCACTTTTTTCCAACTCGGCGTAAAAAACGCTGACAAGTCACGTCTTCGCGGAACATCTGCAGGAGAATTCCTGGAGAACAGGTGGATGGTTGCAGTAAACCCTTGGTAACCACCAGAGCGTCTTAGCACTCCGCCAAAAAAGGCATGGTACTAGAAAGAAGAAGGATTCGAACTGGAATACACAAATCAACAACAAAGAAAAATATGTGCATGTAAATACATATCATATAATTGAACCACATGCTCAAAATATACAAAATTCATCCCAGGATAAATAGCAAATTAACACACCATTTTTGGTATGTATGTGAAATTTCTGGGGGAGTACCCGATCCAACATGTACCGATTTCGCCTCTTGTACTGCAGATCGTCCAAGAGCTCGTTGGAGATCCTGCACAAGCTGGACATGTCCAGAACCGGCGATTTTGCAGCAAACACCCCCGGTACTGTGATAAATTGCAACTGGCATGAAACAAACTATTCGACAAATCATGCTGATACAACAACGGCAAATATTTCAACATCAACTACGGTATATTAAATAGTTTCATCGTAGCGTTTACATTTTACTCTTCATAATTTGTTTGCATACAACTATTTGATAGGTAAGGGTGCTGAATCCAGGTGCCAAAACACCGTTCCCGGGAAGCCAAAAAGGGCCGCTGACGCAAAAAACACTTGGTGCCATTTGAAAGATATGATCGATATGATATGTACCGAAATTCATTTAATGAAACACACCAGTGGAACTGCACATAAGCAGGCGAATGAGTGGAGAGTTCCAAATGCTACTGGGTATCCAAAAAATGCACTTTTGGAAACTGGGATGATGTTGAAGTCTATCTTGCCCCACAAATCTACTACCAGTTGTATTAGATACCAACGAGATGATTAACAAAATATCAGCCATCAAACGCGCCAAGGTCCTTGGCATGTCGCTGGTGAGATGTCAAACAAATCTTATAGATCAACCTGTGGCGGGAAATAGAAGTGGTTGCAGTTTGATAGGTAACTTGGCAGTCCAAAGACAGTTGCTTCAATGACCTTTCCGCCCCCCAAAAAAAAACACATTCTTTTGGTAGGGGTTTGTAATCAACACTTTCTACAGGACTATACTTAAAAATCTTAAACGGTTGTTTTTGTTTTTTACTTTTGGTGACTTGGTGTTTATGCATTTTAGTTGATGCCCAGGATTTTTGAACCATCAACGGTATCTATGTAAATAGCAATCTTACAAAAAACATCTTGGAGGGAACCTTATAGTTCATCCTCTCGGTAGATATGGGATACATTTTGAAAGGATGCCTTCAACTTCAGAATCCTACGACTCCAGTTTGTTTTTTTCCCGTTTCGTTTGAAGCTAGATGTTGGAGCCCAGTACATCTTACAAATCACCCTATTTGTATGTGGGTATATACAAGTAAGAATCGGAAGGTATAATCAAAACTTACATGCATTTTTTGAGGGAGTCCATATTGTAATATCAAGCAAGAACATCAGAATCCAAGAAGGATTTTAGACATCCTGGGTGATTAGCTGATTCGCCCGATTCCTAACTTCACCAAGAAACATCAGAGTTGCAGGTACCAAAGCGGCCAAGTAAATAGACAAGGACACGATGATCAAATCCTGCAGGCCCGTTTTTTTGGGAATAAACAACGAATATGGTAATGACATCATCATCATCATCATCATCATCATCATCATCATCATCATCATCATCATCATCTAGCACGGCAACAAATGTTGAGTTTTCTTTTTTGGATTCTGAAGACATGAATGCTGGTTGGCACGTCCTTGGGTGAAGTGTTACTTCCATGTGGTAGGAAGCGGATCCTGGTAACAAATTGATATCAAATTGATGATTTCTGTGTTTGTATACTTGCCTGGGCAATACAATATGTATATATAGCTACCATGATGTTTGGCCATATGATTGTGTTTCATCTTTTTAGGCGATTTTCAGAGACTTCCTTCGCTTACCTCTTCTCAATCTGTTCAATTTTTGTCAAGGTCGTCACCAGTTTGAACATGCCGTGACTGACTCATTACCCAACTGTTTGTCAAAGGTGGAATTAATCTTTGAAACTACCACCTAGTTTTCAAACATTTCCCAATATACTTCATGTTTTTTACAGGTATAACCTTGACCGTATAACAAGTCTTTCAATTTTCCAGCCAAATATCTTATATAGTTTCCAGTATGTCATTCTTCTTTTATCCATCACCTTTTAGGCTGGTGAACCGGGGCCCCCCCCCGTAACGTACCCCCGTAATAAGGTCATATGTTGCTAAGGGTACGTTGACTAGCCATGAAGCATATGTTAGTTCCCTGGAGGGCAACCTGCCCAGGCCCAAAACCCGGTGACTGTCCCCCATCCAAAAGCGCACGTGCACATTGTGAGCACAATACCTCGGGAAAATTGTCCCCTACCTACCAACGGATGCTGCCCCGAAAGAAAATCATTGGAAAGTTGGGCGTGTGGTTTATGTTTCAAAGAACGCGTAATGTTCTATTTATATGTAAATATAAACATATATATATATATATAAATACATATTACATAGTATTCAATATCTACCTAACTATCTAAGCAGCTAACAATCTAACAAACTGTCAACCTTTCTATCTGTCTTTCTTGTTTTCTTCCTTTCTATCTGGATCAAGGTCCTAGGTCCTAGGGATGCCCGTTCAGGTTTACCAAGACAACCCTTGTATAATGCCAAAGGATGCAACTTAGTTTAGGTACTATATATCAACTACACACATATAAATAGATATGCACAGGTGAGCCACGAAAAAGAATCAAACTCATAACTGGGTAGAATAATCCCTACAATCATATATATAATATATATACATATACGTATATATATATATACATATATGTGTATATATACATATATATATATATTCTAAAACAACCAGGTTTTGTTCATTGCGCAGGTGTCGTCAGGTCAGGTTACCCCCCACAGAAAAAAAGGCTCTCTTAGGATAAAGGCCTTGATTTCGCGGTATGTCTTGTGGAAAAACGAATCTGCAATCTCCATGGATGCCGTTTTTCGACTAAAATCAGGGTGCCTTCCAACCAGCATCAGGTACCCAGCATGCTGGACCATCTGGGATGTATAGACACATGTGTATACCCTGTAAGTCAGCCACCATTCAAGAAATGATGATTCCTTTTTCGGGATGATGATAAAGCTTGGATCTACCCAGTAACAGTGGCAAATAAAGGTCTATAAATTCTATAATGATTGTCCAAATCTGCTTGGCCAAACCTGCTGTCAGAAGCAGGAGCACATCACTCTCACTTGCTGCTTGCCAGTGTTCATCACCCGGCTGCTGTCATCACCTTGTTGCTCTCAACCACCAGCTGGAGCCTCCAAAGCTTCAGAAATTGTTACCATTGCCTTCTTCAAGAGTTCCTGGGCTTCATCCGATGCTGCACTTTCAGAAGCACCAAGTACCTTGTAGCGTTCACAGACTTTCTTGTGGTCAGAAGTTGTGCCCTTTACCAGTTTGTAAGCTGTTGTGATGCGCCGCTCAATCTTGCTGGTAAAGTGTGGTAGCCAATTTTTGCGGCCTTGAGCAGCCCATCATCAATCACTCCAAAAGTCTTGAAGTACGGCAATGGGCAATAAGCTTCCGGGGGGAGCAGTGCTTGCTCCAGGCCATTTTCATTCACCAACTGCTGCATCATCTTCATGAAAGCGTTGTGGGACTTTTAGTTTTTTTTCTTCTCTCTCTCTCTCTCTCTCTATAAATATATATATAACCCAGTAGCAGTCGCCACTAAATTTATTGCACTTTTAGTATAGGGGATTCATTTTCCACTAGTACTGGGTGGGGTTATACGATAATAATAGGACAATTATTTCAAAGAATGTGAATCTGATATATATTATCACTATCCTTATAGGGCAAAGTAGGTGAATAGGTTGCTTTGTAATAAAATAATAAAAACAACTGGTAGATCCATAACAGAATTAACAGACTTAACCGATATATATATATACAATATATATACAATATACCCATTATGGAAAAAGAAGGAACAACCAGGGATGAGGCAACATCCCTGACATAAAATAACGACCAGTTTTTGTCACTGCTCAACGTAATCCTCTGCAAGGTGCATTAAGACGCTTCCAGCATAGATGACTGACCTTGTTGCTGGTTGCCACAATCGTTGCGGTGAGTGGAGGGTGGAGACATATTCCATTATTTGCTTCTGGTTCTGTTGAAAGGTGGTAGATAAGTAGCATGTTCACCCTCCAAACCAAAGCATCAAGGCAATGGTATATTCACTTGGTATATTCACATGGCAAAAAACAAATGCGAATTTGGTAGCTAGTTCGTGGCACCACACCCCATTGGAAGAATATTGAATATTAGTTAATTAACATGGGAGTCTTCCAAGAATAGGGGTGAAACTAGACAAACATTTGAAACCACCAAGATTTGCTACTGAAGCCCACCTGTCACCAAAAAACAAAAGACTCCATCAAGGAATTGCCAGAAGTAGAACTTGGTAAACAAGGGGTCATTATATTGCCAACCCAAACAATGCACATTTAGAAGGGACTTGCCTCAAAATTACCATACTTTGCATTGTTTGAACACCCCCAAAATAGGTATTGGAATGACCCCTGTAAACCTGATGCTACAACTTTTTGTGGGAGTCTAGAGACCTGGTTGACACCCAGGTCAAAGAAGTTACTAGTATATAGAATTCGAACACACCACTAGTGTGGTAAGTTTGGTGTTTAGATATCCACTCAAAGGTGGACAAAATATGACAAAACAAAGGCTGATGTCTCCAGAACTGAAAAAGTTTAGCTTAAAATAAGTTCCAAAAGCCCAAAAGTCAATTTTCAACGGCTGAAAATGACTCAGCTCAACAAAAACATAGAGCGATCATGATTGGAAGGTTAAAAACGCACAGTTTCAAGTAATAGGATCGGTATTGAATACCCTGAAGTGACCCCACAGGCATTTTACAAATGATCTATAATCTAGTACAAGCTTCAGCGCCTTCATCCCTTATAAACCCAAAGACCTTCACCTATTAACGGGGGACCCGTCACCACCAATGTTTTCGTTCACTGGGTGCCCCTGTACCCAACAGTGCCCAGAAAGACCAAGCTCCGCATACAAATGCCAGCGCAACCTTTCGAATCATGACCTAAGAGGGCTTAGAGAGGGGAGATATATGCGGTAGAAAAAACAAAACCAAGGGCTTGATATGAAAACAACAAAAACAAAAACATAAACATGGTGGTCTTGTGTATGATGTGCGTCCTGTTTTCTTTTCAAACAAGGAAATATATATATATATACACTTTAGATATAATCATCGGATATCACGACCACTTTTTGGGAGTGTTGACCTTACCTGGATAATCTCAAGGGTTGGGTGGACAAATCAGTGGTGACTATTTTTCTCACTGAACTTCTTTTCAGTAAGGGAATCAATGCCCAAGTAGTCCCAACACTTGGATGATCCAAAAAGTTTGCACCACCTAGGCGCTCCACTTCGTCCCTTTGGAAAAAAAAATCAAAACCAACCAACACAGACCAACACTTCCACTTCTATTCGATGCCTCAGGTTTTTTTGCATCTGAGACCCTGGGGAATCCTTTCGCGGACTATTCTTCGTGATCAGGATCATGGTGGGTCAATTGAACCATTTTCACAAGGCCGGCAATTTCTGAGGGGAAACGTGGCATTGGGGGGGGTAGCCTTACTTGCAGGATCATCCCAGTTAGTTAAGTGGTTAATAACCATATAGTTACTAAGTCCCCTAAGTGGTATTGTTCCATTTACCAGTGCCCTAAATGGCTGATAAACGGGAGTTACTAACTATACTTACTAACTGGGATGATCCTCCAGAGTTGACTCCCATGAAAAATCATCTAGTCCAAGAAATCTCCAACAGGACCCACTGAAAGGACCCCTAAACCTGAGTATCTAATAGCTCTATCAACTTACCTAGGGGTCCGTTGGTAAGGTCCCATTCACTTTTTGGTGGATCTAGGCATCCCCAGCATCGCAAAAGAAAGGTGGCAAAGTCGGTACTTTTCGCCTTCGCCCGGTTCTCCATCAACCGTGTAGGCCTTATAGCCAGGAGTCTTGGCATGCCAAACACACCACTGAGGCAATCGGCTTTTGAAGTTTATCATCAGGGAGTATATATACATGGAATCTATGATGTACTATAAACATAAAAATTGTGCATTACAATCTACAATATATTATGTATACATATCATAAATATGCCTGTTCAAATGCATATGCTCCGAAATGAAAAAAGGTTTTTAATAAAAAAGAAGATACATGGACAGTATAGAGTAGTTACATTACCACAGCAGGTTTCCTACTTAACTCCAGTGGCCAAATGGGTACCCCCTGCAGAGGTCGGATGTTGATTCCCACACCGAGCTACACACATTGCCGACCGAACATGAGCCATATTCACGACTTGGGCCAGTCTTCAGTTAAATGTTCTATTATAAATGGAAGATGCTGCGGAAGTTACACCAGTGTATAGGGTCAAACAACCTGAGAGAAGCTCACGTGAAACAGTGTGTAAAATGAAGAAGGGTAGCTACACCCATCAACATTTATCACAAGCCGAAGACATTAAAAAATATTTCACCAAACATTGATTTCTTCCCCTTAAGAGAAATCGCTCTCCTTTTACAACGGACCCCCTTTTCTACTAAAGGCCTTTCACCTTCAGGTGTTAAGGGGTTACAAATACTATACTGACAAATTATCTGAAATTGGAAAACAAGGGGTAGACAAAAAAAAACAGAACCCAAACGACCCTTGTTTTGGATGATTGGACCCATAAAATAGAAGGTCAAACTCTAAAAGTAGAGGTCATTTGGGTTCCAGGTTGGTTGTATGTTCCATAACACCGAAAATCCAAAACAACACAAATGGTCTGCCATGGTCCACGCACCACTCCGCGGGAAAAAAAACAACTATCAATCAAGATCTGCGTCCCCGCACGAAGGTAAGGACATGGCGTCCTAAATTTTCAGCTGCGACCTCGTCCAAGTCCAGAAACGTGGCTGATTTTTGGAGGGACGAAACATGGAGACATGTTGCAATCCAATTTGTCACACAGGCAGGAAAACACACTGAAATCAGTTCTTTAATAAATGGATGTAAAAAGGTGGGAAAATGCTTAGATCTTCAATTTCAAGAAGCAAGTGAGTGAGCTCATTGTCACTCTTATTTCCACCAAGAAGCAAAGGATTTTTAGGTGGTTTCCAAGTCGGTATCATTTCCTGCGGCAAAGTCAAGAGGTGTGGGACTCCTTTTGTTGGGAGAAGTTTTTTCTTGAATTCATGCGTACGAATTGAAGAACTTCTGGAGAGATGTGGCATGAAAAATGACAACCCCTAGACATCCAAATACCTCCTAGAAGGTGTTTTGGGATTGTTTTGTGGTCCAAAATGCCTTCTCAGCAGGTGTTTGGATGTCTAGGGAGTTTGACAAAAACCTTCAATGAAGTTGTTTACACTCCCTGAAACTAACATAGCAGCTCAAATTAAAATAGGGCATCTCAAAAGGACATGTCATCTTTAAACCATTCATTTTCAGGGTCCAGGTTGGTTTCAGGGAGGGTAGCATCTAATCATTTTCGGAGGGTGCTGCGGAAGGTTTGCTTTCACTGGCCATGCTACAACACAAGAATGAATGATAATTACCTGGAACCCAAATGATCTCTATTTTTGAAGGTCAACCCCCCGAAACAAGGCCCTTTTCAATCAAAACAAGGGCCATTTGGGTTCCAGGTAATTCTAACAAACAACTAAAGCTGTAAGTCGGCCTTTTAAATCGTTTCCCAAGCCACTTTATCCAGCACTTTACTAGCATTCACTTCCACTAAATCTAACTCATGGGTGTCTCATCTTCCCATATTTCCACCTGCCCTGGGAAGGTGGAAAATCACCAACTACGACTGTCCATGAAAACCCACTTTGCCTTCATTTTCAATGGTTATGAAGTTATGACTGACCCATATGTTTAGGGCCCAAAAAACCCTTCATTTTTCCATCAGTCTTGTTGGCGTCCAAAGGGTAGTGTGATTCTTCAAGTTTTCCTATCTTCATTGTTTTGGCAGCAAATTCAATTGCTTCCAAAGGACTTCATCCAAAAATATGGTAAAGAAAACCCCCATGATTTAGACTGCCGAAAAAACGAACCGCGGCAAAAGCCCCTGAAAGAAGGGATAGTTGGAAGATGAAATACCCTCCCTGAAACTAACATAGCCCATGAACATCCCCATCTTTCCTGGTAAATACCATCAAAATGGTGGATTTTCCAGCCAGCTATGTTAGTTTCCTGGAGGGTACTTCCTTTTGGGGGACCCAAAAAAAAGCCAATTATTTTCAGAAGGAACCGGAGGAACTAACTGTTAGTTTAAGGGGAAAACCCGCATCCAGGGGGTCATTCTATGACACCAATCCCAAAGTTTGTTGCACACTATTATTAAAGGAAATCCACCCAAAATGTTCCATACATTTTTTGCATCAAGTTTGTGATCCCTCCCAACATGGATTCCATTTATTTTTGATGACCACCTAGTTTGTGGTTTCAACCCCCTTGAAAAATGTTAATCAAATTGGAAATCTTCCCCAAATAGGGGTGAAAATGGTGAAAATAAAAAATATCTGAAACCACCACCCAGCCACTTGGCACATTTTCCACCACTTTTTCCACTTTTTTTCTACCCACCCACCTCATGGGTTCGATATCGTTGGGCCGAAAAAACCGTGGGCCCAGGCGAGGTTTCACCAACGCCCCCGAATTTTTACGCACCCTTTCCCGGCTGGAGCCGCAAAAGGTGTGCAACGAAAATACCTACCGAAAATGATGACATGGCGTCCTCCAAGCTACCAGGAAAAGATACTATATAACCGAAGAATCACGACAAAAGCAAAACACATACTGTTACTTCTTATACCTGGTTCTTTGGCTTTGGTATATCTATCCATCCAATGCAACTGTACGTCTTACCTGAAAGAACAAATAAGAACCACATGTCTATAGATCTATCGTTTTCAGGCCTTGAATCTCCAAAAGCCACCACAATTCCACCCCTCCAAATAGCAATAGATAAGGCAGCTACCTCGAGTGCCTAATTATTGCAAATTTTGGATTGCAAAGGATACAACCCATAGGATCCATGTCTGATATGTAGGACCTACATTTGGTTGATTTTTTGCGGGTAAATGATGGTAAACAAATATGTCAATATATCCCATACATGGATCCTATGGGCAATTTGGACAACTTCCTTGATTTGCATGACCAATCATTCAAAATTCTCAGATGCAACTGGACAAAAATGAAGCTTCCCAATCAATCATGTTTCCCAAACAATCCATGTATGGTATTATATCGTTACCTACATTTTACCATTAAAAACATAAGCCCAAATGGTGGGTTTTAAATATACCATACATTACATGGATGGTATAGGTATATGTTGGTTTGCTGCCGTTGTGGGATGAGCGTTGAGCTCATCCCATCAGGCTCAAGTCCCATGGATGATCATCCCATGACTTAGTCGATCTCGCTACCCCATGGCTTATACACGGATCCCTGAAACCTTTCAGATCTGTTAGCCTCTTACAAAAAATAGGCCGGAGATCCACAAAAAGAAGCAAAAAGCACTCCAAATTTCATCCATGTTCAGGTGCAAACTTGCTGTTAGTTTCAGGGAGGGTATAAGCTTAACTTACTAAGTGCGGTGATCCTCCATCGAGTGAACCCTGACGGGTGACTTGCAGGTGTCTTTCCAGGCCAATAAACTACCACCCGAAAGACGCAGCCTGCGTCAACATAGCGCAAAACTCATCAAAATCAATCCCCTGGCAATTCTTTGTAACCCTTTTGGGATGGTCAATGTGACCCCTTTTACATGGTTGTTGGTGACTTCCAACCAAGGGGCTAAACATGTCAAAACTGAATCACCTGGTGCAAAACATGTTTTGTTCAACAAAATTCCTCCAGGTCATGGATGTTGATTCTATGGATCCCTGTTAGTGTCATCCATCGGTTGCCTGCTTCAGCGCCTTCTTCTTTGCCAGCTCGAGGTCCTGAACTCGTCCGTTTCGTCGTGTGCAAAATCCGCAGAAATCCCAGCAGCTATTTTTGAAGGACAACCAAGGTGGTTGAGAATATGAGTTTTTGTGTTCCCAAATACTCAATGTATAGTCTACTGGTTAACATTTGGTGAATTTTTAAATGGTAAATAACAGGTCAACATATCATGCAATGAGTGTTTGGTGTTTCAAATTGGATCGTCATCCTGAGGCCTGGCAGTTCTTTGAAACCAACAGCTTTTCTTGAAACCCGGCATTGAGGGGTCCCATCCCGGATTTTTCCGGGTGCAGATTCCCATAATGTGATATTAAATTGGGATTTTTGGATTTTCGTGGCATCACTATGGTCCGAAAAAAAATATCATGTGGTGCAAGGTGGGGTCTATATACCAGTTACAAATGAGGTTATAGTTCACCCCTGAAATTTAACATGGAACCTGAAAATAGACCTCTGGAAAAGGAGATTCCTATTGGAAACCATCATTTTCAGGTTCCATCTTAAAATTTCGGGGGAGTAACTCCACTTATAATAGGGGTTATATCTCCAGGCCATTTATAGGGGGTTATAAATCCATTTATAACTACAGTAGTAGGGGCCCACTTTGTGGGAGCTAAAAATATCGGCATTCAGCATAATGGTGGAGCGAGAAACTGGCAGAAACCATCACCAATCCACAGGCTGAACTTGCTACCAAACCTTAAAAGTTTCCACGAAACACCCAATCCTTCCACCAAAAAAAACTAGCGCTGGAGTCTGTGAAACGCTCATTTTTCAGTTGCGTGCCGTCACTCTTTTGAATCAAAAGACACCATTTTCAGTTTGGTTTCTATGAGCCATTCATCCAGAGCCTGAAAACCATGCTTCTTATACAATCAGAACCTAGGATATTAGGATGGATCAGTATCCTTTCCAAAACAGCAAATCAAAAAATAACACCTGGAGTATAAGATTATCTAAGAACTTATCCCGTTTATATCGTTTATAAAACCAAAAAAAACACGATCAAATTGCCCCACATAGAGTTTGGGAACAACCATGAAACACAACCACCTAACCATACCTCGAAAATCCCCAAACCAACCAGCTTCGAGGCTTCGAAGCTGTAAACTGCCCCGATTCGATTCGGCCTCAGTCACATCGTTGTTATCAATGGTACGTTGCTCCTGTGCAGCGTGAACACGGTTCATCATGGCCTCAGCGTCGCCATCGTTTGAGTCCATGAGCGGCTTATCGGTGGAAATTCGTAGGGCACGGACATCGCAACTTCTTGCAGTAAAGAAGATATGCTGTTTTATGCTGGTTCCAAAGCCAAAAGGAACCGGGTTGGATTTGTAAACAAACCTTCCCAGACCTGTACAATTTTCGTATTATTTTCCCATGGAAGAATAAATTGTGGAATTTGACTGAAGCTCAATTGGCTCAAGTTGGCCGCATGCTTTGATCTGAGCAGATGAGTACATTGAAGTTATATGAGAGAGATAGTAGATGATACATACCAGCGTCACATCAAAACCACAAGTACACTTGCGTGTTAAAACATATCACCTGGAAAACAAGTTGCTGTTAATTCCCATGAACTTTACCCCTGAAAACAGCCACTATTGCCTGACAAAAATGGTACTCTATGCTTTCCAGGTATACATAAATGTGCGAAGCAAATGATCATATTTCGCCACCATATTTTCCGGAACTTGTTCATGGTCAAGTTTGGGAAGACCTTAAAAACAACCGCCAAGGTTGAGACCAGCTATCATCATCTATGGAAGCCAGGCCTTAAACAAGTCAGTTTTACACTCTCTAAGACTAAAATAGCCGACAAAATAGTGGTTTTTGGAAACGATCCTCTCATTTTGGGGCTGTTGGCCGGCCTATTTTCCTGGGTTTTTGCTGGCTGTTTCCTGCTAGGCTTCCCGAACGGCGTGGCTGTAGTACCTGGCGCAACCCAACAAGTTTTAACGGCATTCGGGGTCAATGACGGGGTTCTGCTTGTTTTTAATATATGCATGCAAATTTAAATGTAAATACCAGCATGTGAAAATATTTTTTTCTAAGCATAGTAATACATCTCTGTATATTCATTTAAATATATCAATATATATATATATATTTGTATACGAAAACCACTAATGTACACAAACTGTATGAATGTCTTTGAACATTTTCCACTCCAAGCACACTTCAGTGTAGATAGCATCGTATATTCCACCAGAAAAAAACAGGGTGTTTTGGTCACGGCTCGAATGTGTTGTCCCAACCTCTTTATCTTTCCCAGTATCACTGGTGAGTCAGACTCTGCTTGTTTCTCTGGATATGTATCTAATTGTATCTACATATATATGTATACTTGGAACCAAGATGACCCTTGTCTTGATTGGAAGTTGGACCTTGTTTTGGAGGGTGAAACAACTCCAAAGTTGAGGACTAACAGGTTCGAGTTATAATCGAGCTATACATATCAATATGTATCAATTTTTTCTGTGCCAATCTGCCCTAGTCTTCCAAATGCACTTGAGGTTATTTGTTTTGGGTAGATATTTTAGGTGTCCAAAAAACATCCCCAAGTATGACTTGAAGAATTGATTTGGGTACTTAAGTCAACTGAAGCTAAACATTGGGTCTTTTTGAGTCTAGATGATCCCAGATCTGAACTGAACTGTGGGGGATGCTTCTGTTTACATGATACTTTAAATAAATGTATATATATAATATAAATATATATATGTGCGTACAAATATTTATCAATACCTACCGTTTTGTTTGTACGTTTAAACATACACAGATGATATCCCACACAAAACAAACATGACAAAAACTGAACAACTACAAAAAAACTCCACCGGAAATCCAGGCGTCGTCAGCCACCCAGAAAACCCTTCCAACGTCCACGTTTGGTTGTTTTTTTGGCGCACTCATTGTAGCTTTCCATGAAGAGGCGTCCAGCCTCCAAGATGCTATGGAGAACGATGGAAAAGGGAAAATACGTAGCTAAATGGCAAACATGGTGTATGTTTGCACCCCTTATCATCCGNCAATCAAAACAAGGGTCATTGGGTTCCAGGTATATATATATATAATATATATTATAATATATGTTCATGAAATCATGAAAAGCTACCATTGCCAATCTACCATTCCCTGATCCAGTAATCATTACCTTACATACCTTACCAAATTCATGATGGCTTACAAGATTATCATCCATTGCCCCATGATAAACCAGGTGCTTGTGGTTGAACATATGTGGGAATCCTATTGTTGATGATGATAAGAAGGGCAAATGACTGTACAGCAAGGAACCCCCAAGAAATACCTGCAAGTGTATGCATGACCTCTTTCATTGAATTTCTTTTCGCCACAAAACTGCCTTTCGGCCTTTCTGTGTTTTTTGGAGGTGCCCACATGTACCAATGCACCAACCATTAGCTTCGTAGTGAACACAAGTAATGGAAAAACCAGATTTTGTACACATAGACACATTTGATCTTTGTCACTGTATTTTTAAGTCCAATTCACACAAACTCTTGGGATCATCTTGGGATCCTGACTGACCGATCAAGGGATTGAATGGCTTCAGCACCACCTTGTGTTGGGAATCATTGCTGGGTACCAGCACCCACTTGACCATGATGACACCACCTGGGACCTCTCGAGTTACGATGTCGCTCCACCTTCTGGTCTTGCACGTGTAGATGGTACACCGAGTTGGTGGACCAATGTCCGATGAATGCTAACTGGTTTGTAGTGATCCGTCTCAGGTGGGAGCTGGTGGCGGTTGGGTTCTGTTCCTTGGCTCTCTGGAACAGATCGCGGAACACTGCAAGGCGTGGTCGAGTCTGGAATTCTCCCGAGACTTCACACGTTGGAACCCAAGGTCCGTCAATTTGGGTATGTAGAAATTTCCCCAAGGTAGGTGTAATGCCAGCAAACCTGTATACCCACTCAAACCCTGGAACCTCTCATCCACTACCATCCAGGAAGCCTATGATTACCTTATGCTGGATTCTTCATGCATTCTTCTTAGCTCGTTTGAGCCAACTCATACCGTCATCCCTTTAGTGAGATCCTACTTTCTCCTTTACAATTACTGGCTTACCTAAAACTAGAACAGCACCTGAAATATCGTGGCTTGGAAAATCTCAAATCCTGCTGGAAAGACATGTTTTAAGGTGCATAAGGAGTTTTTGTTGGCTGTAACTTTCTGCAACTTCTAGCCGTTCTAGCCAGGAAGAAGAGATGACAATGATGTAGCGTTGCCCGTAGTTCTTGCTGAATTGCGTAATACTGTTCATTGATGGAAGCAAAATCAGTGAATAGGTAGTTATCTCACCACCAACAACTTGACAACTGTATTTCACAAACTTCCAATTTCCGAAAATATCAGGGAAACCCTCATGAGCGTGACAAAAATTCAATTAGCCCGGGGAAGGAAACTTCACAAGAATTTAGGCAATCCATTGAAGAACTACTTCACTGTGCAAATCGTGGCGAGCAAACAAAATGCGTTTGGGATGACCATTTCCGTATGCCAAAATGAAGAGCAAAATGAGCAACAAGGTGGGGATGGTTCGCATCAAACACTATTGAAAAAATAACTTCATATGCAATTAATCAATTGTGAATAGAATTACAAAATACTATATGTTACCTGGAACCTCTGAATGTCCTCTATTTTGTAGTTCCTGTTGAAAAAATCACCCTCCAAAGTCATATGAGACTTTCTAATGTATATACAGAATTGGACTTGTTTTAACCATGATCTCAAATGCTAGCCATCCCCAGCCGTTTACAAACGGTCAAACTTCCTTGAAATCAAGTTACCCGGTACCCCTCGTAACCCTCGGAAACCCCCAAGTTACCCTTCCGACCAACCTCTTCATTCAATGCCGACTCGGGGAAAGGAACGATCAGCAAACAGCGAATGACCTGGATTTAGGTGGAAAGACTTGAAGCAAAAAGGGACTACCATGGGAACCCACAACCTTCATTTTTAGGGGTTATAACCCATATTTCGAGGGCTTAAAACCTCTATTTTTCATGGTTTTGGGGTCCAATGGTAGTTGGTGGTTGAACCGACCCATCCGAAACATATGCGCAAGTCAAATAGGATCATTTCCCCAAGGATCGAGGTACAAATAAAAACGATTTTTGAAACCACCACCTAGGGGAAGTTCCCTTGGATTTTAACGGCAAATTCGTTGGTTGATTTTTATTAGCTCATTTTCCTCAGCCCCATTTGATCCGATGTTTCATTTTTTTTCTCCCGGAGGCTTCCAACAACTTGGATTTGCGACAGTTGGATGCTTGGAAAAAGTTCCAAACAGACATATTCTCCGAAATAGTGGTGAGTTTAATGGTGATTTACCATGGAACAAAGCAACACTTAAGCTTAAACAAATCCAAGTTCCTACAAGTAGAATTACTTTTGAACAATGACTCAAGAACATGTTGTTTTCAGTTGGGTTTTGGACTTTCAGGGTTATATAATATATGTAGAAGGTAAAATGTGAACCCTTGCCCTTGCTGGTTGTTTTGCTTTTCCCACACATGTTGAAAGAAATGTCCTGTGTTTAGAATACGTTTAAAGCAATCACTCCAACAAAACAATTGTCAAGCAAAAATTTGAAAAACCGCGAATGTCATCATATTAATATGACATCAACCCAAATAGTGAACTATGGGCAAATGACGAACAAATTGCCAGCAACATCTGCATCAAGGTTGATTCCTCCTAACTATAACACTGCTGATGGGAGAAATTTTGCACCAGTTGAGGTTGGTCGTTTATTCCATTATTTACAGGGTTTTATAGATCCCAGGTGGTTTTCATCGCCGGAATTTCTGAACCGTCAACAGTTTTTTGCCAACTTCCTTGATATGCAATGCCTACCATTCATTGAATTCTCAGATTTTCCGTTGTCATGTTAGTTTCTGGTGGGGTCCCATGTTAGTTTTTGGTGGGGTACCCTCCCTGAAACTAACATTTTCGCACCTGAAAATGGATGGTTGGAATACGATCGTTTGAATGGCGTATTTTCACGGGCGAACTGTTAGTTTCAAGGAGTGTATATAATATCCTTACCTGAAACCATCCCCTGCCACCCGAGGGGACGACCTGCAGAACATGTGCCAAGGACCAGTTCTGTGGATCCCAATCCCTTCCGATTGGAAGCGCTTGGATTCGAGTGCGGCGACATGACATGCGACCGGTAAATGTCGTAGGAATTCAGGATCAATGGCTAGTAAATGGGTTATACACTCCGGTAAACTAACATAGCAGTGGAAAATCCCCATTTTCAATAGGGAATACATCTTCAGCAGGTCCAGTTTCCATTGCCATGTTAGTTTACTGGAGGGTAACCTAGTTATAAATCGGGAACTTAATTATTCAATTCACCTTTTACGAAAACTTCCTGCAATATCCAAGTGGATACCTCTGGATTTGTGTATGATTCAATGAAGTGGTGTTGATTTCATACCCTAGGCATCAACCGTCTGATTGGGGTGTCCAATCACCACCTCCGAATAGTATCTAAGTTCCTTTACCATTCTCAGAAGGTGATTGGATCGCTAGGGATAGGAATTTCCAATCAACATTTCTTCCAAACTAAATCAACCAATCGTGAATTGCGGGTTTGTGTTGGTGGTTTTTACATATTAGCAAGCAACAAACACATGTTCAAAGAGCTGATTGTGGTACGTTCTCCAACATCGCTGGGCAGTGATTCAGGGTGGTTCATGATCCATTCATAGTTCAGCCATTTCTTGAAAGATGGAGGGAAAGATCGGCATAGAATCAGCCAGCCATTAGACATGCTACAGGTGTTTGGCATGTACTGTATCTATGAAGTATAGTATATCTAATCTACATCCATGTAAGGCATTTTGAGGCCACCTATCGGTAAACACATATCCTTCCATCTTCCAAATTCACTCAGCACATCAACACATGCACGTTGTTTGTTGGTGTTTTTTTTCCTGTCCTAACATTGCAAAAAAAGGTTGAAACACCTTAACAAGAAAGTCGTTCAGGACGACGACTTGAAGAACTCTCAGACTTTTTTCACGGTAGAGGAGAAGCGAATCATCCTGAAGGGTTCAAACCCTGAAAGTTCCCGTGAAAGTTGAGATGTTCAGAATTCAAAACATATCTACCGTAGGAAACATACAGCATCCACTGACTAAATTGGTTTGTTTCAATTGGATGATGAACCAAATCTTTACATGAAACATGGTTGTTTCACCAAACATCCATTAAGAAATGGTTGTCTGAAGTTCCAGGTAGTGACATTGTGCCTTGGCCTTTGCTACCCTGGACTTAGGTCGCTATTTTTGTTCAAAATTTGCTCCAAGTATTCTATCTGGTAGTCCGGTAGTCCAAACAAACATCCTCAAGTGTTCTCTATATAGTTCACCCTGGTGCGAAAACGGATCTGCGCAATTTAGAAAGGAATCCACCTAGTGGCTGATGTCAAACAGTTGGGATTGGACGGCAAGGGTGTTAAGTGGAATATGCAAAGGCCAATGCCTACCATTTGTAGAAGGAATACGAGGGGGTTGAAACAATCAACCCATGAAAAATTGGATTGGACCTTACCAACAGACCCCCTTCAGTAAGCTGCGATCGAGCTATTAGATAAAATCCTCAGGTTTTTTCGGAGTCCGGGGACCGTGGGTCCTGTTGGAGATTTCTTGGAATCAAGAGGTTATGAACCACAGATCTGTTACACCCCTTTGTGAACATTCAAAATGACGAGCTTAAATGAACAAATGAATAAAACTGCTCCAAGGATCAGCTGGGACCCTCCAATGGAGGGAGGATTGAACCTGTTTTTTCAAAGGGGTGTTTTGGGTCCTTAACATTAAGCAGTTTTGAGGTCTCAGGGTTCTTAGGCCAATTGCTATATAGATTTGTACACAATGCTATTCGTTTGAAACTTTTGACCATTTTGTTGTGTTGACCTACGTCTTGAGGGTGTTTTTTTTGCCGGAGTTTTGACACTATAGTTACACCTCCCCCCTGACCCACCCAAGAAATGAAAACATCGACCCGAAATGACAAGAACAAACAAACAAAACATCTTCAACAGAAACTCCCCTCCCCCCAGGAAAAACATAAGGGGTTCGTTCCAACCAGTTGGTTTTTGCTTCGTGTGTGGTTCTCCAAAGTACCTTTTTTTACTTCCTCCATCTCCATCCAGAAAGAAAAACACAGCATCAGTGCACAGTGGGCCTTTTCAGCGTATTCACGCACCTCAACGACGACGACGAGTTACGGTAAAACTAAAGTGGCGGTGGATTTTTAGGTTCTGCTGATGGATCCGGATGTTGTGATTTTTGTTTGGCAAGGAGGGGTGTGTGCAACATATGGATGGATTTTTCTTGAAATCTGCCCAACAAAAAAACATTCATCCACTAGGAATTCAAGGGATTGTCCCAGGAAAACTGATTCGTATGCTTAGAATATCATTAGGGATTGGAACGCTTTATCCTAGATATCCTAAGGTCTAGGAAAGGGGATAGGATATCAAGGGTAATAGTCTCATGATTCCCATTACTTTTAATCCAAGGCAGCCCGTGACCGGTGTGTTACAAGGATACTCTCGATGCAAAGGGGTGGATGTGAACAGCCTTTCTTTATTAAAACAAAAAGGGGTTGAAGGCTGAATCCATATATAGATAATCAATATGTAAATTATGCATGCATGTATACATACGTAAAAATATAAATATATATCATATAGCATATATGTGTATATGTGTAAATATGTATATATGTATGTACGGTTAACGTATAATTACATTATATACACAAACCATGAACAGCCTAGACCAAGGCTTTGAAAATTGCCAGTGGTTTTTTAAAAGTCAAAGCGTGTGAACTTTTTTTCGCCTGAGGGATCACACCAACGGCAAGGAGAATCTGCGCAAATTCACCATATGTTTGTTCAGAATACCTTGCCAAAAAAATATATCCACACACACACACACACACATGTTCATGATAAACCGTACATGTCAGTACTCCCTGGAAGTTTAAGATTCAAGATAGCCCCTGAAAAATAGTCCTTCCCAAAATAAAAATAGTCTCCCAACCATCCATTTTCAGGTTTTCATGCAGGGTATTCTGGGCACAGGAATCCCTGGTACAATTTCATACCATTACAACTCCCTGTGTGCAGCTCCCATGTGTTGTTTGAACCTCTTAAAGGACAAGGGCAATCACTCAATCACTCCCCAACAAACTTGCGAAGTGTACAGGCCTTGCCAGGGTCACTATTTCGACCCTCCATTTATTGGGATAATGTTTTGGTTGGGTTTTTGCCACACCACAAACCGTCACCTTGTCTTGCGTTTTCGACCGGAGACAACACATCACCCAATTTTTGTTCGCCCCAGAAACACATCACCATTCAGCGAGATGTTGGGATGAAAAATCTTCGTCAAGAAGACCTGCAAAACATCAACTTTTCAACTGGAAATCTTGGAAAGTTAATTCACAGAAAAACTCATTGGGGAGAGTATCTACTGGTTGGTGGTTTCAACCCATGCCAGTAATAAGTACCTTTCAGACCTATAGATCTTCCAAGTGTGGAAAATGTGTGTGTCTTTTCACCAAAAAAAACTGCCAAAAGGCAGACATTTTACATATTTAGAAGATCCAGATATTACCGAGAAGGACAACACCATTGGTGAAACAAAAAAACACAATGCTCACATCCTGAAGAATGACATTTTTTTTCATCCTTGAACAGTAGAAAGAAAAATCCGCAGCAAAAAGGATGGACAGCTAAAAATAGCTTGTGAACAGGGTTTCAGTGGTGGGTTGAACATGTTCATGTAAATTCCCCAGACTTGAACAGATTTTGGTTCGTTCATCGCTTTCCTAAGGTTGCAAAGTGGGCCCCTACCAGTTATGAATGGAGTGAAATCACCCCTGTAAATGGCCTATAGATGGGTAACTGAGGTTATAACCTTAGTTATAGGAGTTATAACCCCATTTACAACTGGTAGAGGTAGGGGCCGCACCTTGTGGGATCCTTGTAGAATCCCGTTTGGGGCAATCAAACAACGAGGAGTTTCCGAAAGGCGATGTGCTCAGGTTCCATTGCTTGTTGTTGTAACAGTAAAAATCTCCCATAGGATCCATGCATGGTATATATTCACCTACAAATTGGGTTGATGGTTGTGGTAAATTAGGGGAAATGTAATATAGGATCACATTCGCAACCTAACCTCTACAGTCGCAAAAATTCCACCACTAGGCGCAAGTATCAACCAACCGTTAGCAAGATCAATGTGCAACTGCCGGAGATAAGAAAGACATCTGCAGAACAATTTTTACAATTTTACAGAAATAAACAAATTGAAGAGGGCAATAGTACTAGGACACACAAGATGTTTTCTATATATATTAATCCCCAGAAAAAAGGAGGTGAATGATTAAAGATTAAAAGTAGCAATTACATAGTTTACATAGTTGAGACTTGTGAGCAAAGGAAAGATTGAAATACCCGACTACCAACTATAAAGTAGAAAGATTAAAACATCATATACAACAAATACAATGTATCTAAACTCTAAAAAGTACCCCAATGGATATATATTATATATAAACTCTATATAACAAAACAATGGATATATATATATATATACATAAACTCTATATAAAACCACACATGGATACTGTTTCCAAGGTCAATATTCTTGTTCCACAACTTCGTTGCAGGAATTTTCCACTGCAACCCCCGAAACCCAACCGCCGCACCGCGCGGGGAGGCTGCAAGGGAAACTCCGCGCCGATGACAATCTTCACGCGATAGGAACCACCTTCATACCTCAGACATGGACCCATTAACCCACTAATCAATGGAGTTTCCTGGCTCCCTGGATAGGTGACAGGTAACTGGCATTATATAGGTGGTATATAAGTGGTATATACTGCCGATTGGATGATTATATATCACCTACCACCTATTAAAGGAACCAGAAACAGCTATTGAACTAAGGATATGCTGTACCACTTGAGCTCCATACGTTTTTCTCACTTGGAGGATTATCACTCTGGTAAACTAACATAGCGATTGCTGGAACAAATCGCCCATTTTGAATAGGAAATACACTAATACATCGACTCATTCAGGATCCATTTTCCAGCCACTTTATGTTAATTTACCAGAGGTTTCATAAGCCATTGAAAAAACCACCATTTGGAAGGGGTCCCACGTTTCCCGGAACTTAGGGGAGTAGTAACCGATCAGCATGGTTATTAACCACTGAACTTAAGTCATGGGCGGCCATCCTCCAAGTAGATGAATTCAGGTCCTCTGATCCTTGGATCCGAGGCTGTTCTACACTCCCCCGGAAATTTCACAACAATGCCGCCCCTAAAAATAGGCAATTCCCAAAAAAGGAAACTCATCTTTAAAATAATCATTTTTCAGGGTCTATGTTGAATTTTTTGGGTGTACCCCTTTCAATAGAAGGCCTTTGTTTACAATCAAAGGGTGATGAAAGGGTGCCAGGTAGAAATAGCAAGCGCGTTGTTGTGACATGTATTATTTCAAGTGCCTATCTATATATATATATATGTATAAGCTTAACAAAAACATATCCAAAAGAACACATAGTATAAAAAACACAAAAAGTAAAATCAATTCTTACTTATACCTGCACCTCTGTCTTGAGTACTCTTGATGATATGGTGGATATGTTTGATGTATTTGTAGTCCTTCAAACCATCCCCAGGATTCGGTCTCATCAAAAAAACACACGGAATCCTTGACAAAAATTCACAACAAAGATGCGGTGTTTGCGTGGGTCCCTCCACGATGGCTTGCACATCAAGAGGGTCCTGGAACTGCTGGTGTGTTGGTGGATTTGAAAATCAGGGGTGATCTGCAAGATGCAAGTCATCTGCTATTACCTCATTTGAGGTTTCAAGATTGAATTCATGTTTTTGTGGTCTAATTTGAAGGATGACTTGGATGTAAAGGTCGACCTGGAGGATGACGGATTTTTCAACGTTCCCTTTTTTTTCTCCGCATTTTGGGGAGGTCAAGCATTATACTCTGAAGAAGATCTTGGGAGGATTCTGGATGTCTAGAGTTTAGTGGATCAGACTTATTCTTTTGCTGAGGATTCTCGAAGGTCTGTATGTGTGCCTTTTCGCGTTTGGGAGAGGACTTGACTTGTTTTTTTGTTGCGGAAATCAACATTGCGATTTAAGGGATTTGAACAACAATAGCTCACCATGCGTCTTGTTGCTTGGAATTTGATTCATGTGAGCAAAACTCATTCATCTCCAACTGCAAAGTGCCACCCCAGTATCAATGCTCAGGAAACAAGGGACATATATTCACAAAACGCAGCAAAGGAAGCACCATATCCATGGGTAAAAAATTGGATGGTTCATGTCATGCCAAAATTGATATATCATGCCAATGTGAAACACCTTGAAACAAAAAATGAATTTGAACGAACGCGCCCATGATTTGAAACTTTGAAACATTGAAAACAACCAACATGTTGCTTTTCCAGCCGGTTTGTGTTGAATCGTGGATATTGTGCCAAAAACAGACCATGCCAGAAGGCTTGAAACACTAACTGAGCTGTGTTGAAAACCTCGTGGGAATCTATTCTAATCACATGGTCTTTCGCCAAAACCTTTCGCCACTCTTTCGCGAACCTAGTCTTTTCTTTCGCGGGGATGAATTTCACAAAAACCTCTTTCGCGAGCTTTCGCGGCGGACGGTGCCATTTGAAGAAGAAATCTTTACAATTTGAAGAAGAAAGAATTTGCCTATAGAATGCGCGATGCCCAAGCCATTTCTTTGCTGTGAAGGAGCCTNCTGGAAGATGCTGGCATATATCATATACATCATGTCAAATTTTGTGTTTCTTTTCCCGCAAGGATCAGGGTGAAAACTACAAACACAACATCATTTGAAAACCACTACCTTTTCGCTCTACAACTAAGTTTCGAGGTGTTTTTTAAAAAACTAAACCCCTTAGACCTCCAACCAATCCTGGATGTGAATCACACCTGCTCCCCAAATCACCCTTTTTGTTTAGACGTTTTTGTGGTTGCAAACCCCAAAAACTTCTCCGTTCGTTGAAAAAACACTCGAAAAGGTGAGGTTGGAAATGTGGAAAGTTGATCCGCCTCGTGGTTGGGAACAAACTGCACGCCATCCAACTTCTCTTGCTGCAAGGCCTGAAGCTTCGATGAGAAAATTGGACCTGCTACGTGTTTTTCCTTTAACGTAAGTTGCCACAGTTTGACACAGTGACCAGCTGGGGATTTTGGTTATTTGTTGTGTAAATATATTTAATATAAATTTAGAGGGAACAAATTCTGCCCAATTTCTGTTGGGACTATTTATATAGGGATTATATGAGAATTGTTCAAAACTATATATAAATCCCTAGTGCTCCAAGACCCTTCTGAGAGTGTATTTTGGACAGGTTTTTAGGGTCAAAACACATCCTGAAAAGGTATTTGGAGCACTAGGGTATATAGGGGATAAAATCCTACCCACTTTTTTTGGGGGGACTATGTTGAGGGATTATATGAGCATAGTTCAAAACCCATTGACATGACAATTCCATTGAATACTAAATAGTTCACAGGGTCACCTTGTATTGGCTTCTTATGACACGCCTATACAACTGGGTAGTATAATCATGTATAATCCCGAATAGACATCAGAACAAACATCAAATGAGCATGGTTTTGGTCACTGCTCACATGGATTTTTGTGGGACGGTGATTGTATTTATACGGATCCATGGATGGTTGATATTTCATCATGCAATTTGATTAGGTAAATATACCAATCCCATGTGTCCTATGAGGAATGAAAGATGGTGGTGTATGGAAATCTGGGATTGCTATTAATTCGTATGGTAATTAATGATGGTCCTTTATAATATGCCAAGTAATATTCCGGTAGTCACAAATCATAGGGAAAATGGTGGTACCCTTGAAATGGGTACCCTTGGGTATATCCCGCTCCGTCAGGGGGGTTAAACAGCTAGGGGCCCTCCATCCCAAATCATGTTTTCAGGTGGATGATAACGGATCAAACATCAGGCTGGCAGGTTGCGAACAAACACGGGCAGCCCATTCTCGGCCTCCATCCGTCCCACAAATTCCATGCATCACCACTTCAGGGATCTTACAAAAACTAGGATGTTTTATGAATTTAGGATCAATGGTTTGTAAATGGGTTATAAATTATAACCTACTTATAAATGGGATATATTAGTGTTATAAGTTACCCCTTTACTAACCTTTTTTTTCCTAACTTCCTGCGACATCCAAAAAAAGAAACCACCCACATGTCCCCTCCCCCATTTTTTCATCTGCACCGTCAATTGTCGGGCCAGCAAATTGAAGACCTGGCGACCAAAAAGTGATGCAATGGGGAATTGTTTTGTTACCCTAAGGGATCGTTGGACCCTGTAATAGAAGGGGTATGAAGGGGTAGGGCCCTCAAAAAAGAGGGGTCAGGATACTGAGGGGTATTTCAAAAACATAAAAGTAAATATGATAAAGACCAAATTCGGATAATAGCTGCATGTAACATAAGCATCATATTTCGATGATAGTCTAACAAAAATCCATGATGAATCAGAAAATGAAAACTCACTACATATATATATATGTATATATATGTATATATTTAATAAATATATATATATATATATATATGCATACATCACATCGTCTTACCCCCGATGTTTGAATGACCAACTTCCGAGACAATAAAGGTTGACTCTTTACTGGTTGCTTGTGTAGTGCATGAGCAAGAAGTGACTCAAATCGGCGGCATGTTTTTGACAAAGGTGAGCTGATTCATCTTGTTTTTTGAAAGTGATCTGGAAGATGATCTTCTCAAAGTGAAAAGGAAACATGATGATTTGATTGAGGAGAAACCTGAATGATGGATATCTTGAAAAAATGCCCGACGAGGACTTTTTGGCTACTCTATTCTTAATGGAATAAAAGAACAATCGAATTCAAAGAAGATATTGGGATCATATCTATATAGATAAAATGAGTTCACTGTAAATTCAATCACCCAATCTTTCCACAGCCAAGAACTGCTCATTCAAGTCAGGTACTGTAACACTTTTGTGGTGCCATCTTTTGCGTCTGGATCACCGAAAAGCACACGTAATATACTTGGATGGTTGTCCCAGCCAAGTTGGGATGATCATCCAATATCAAGCCCCCCGATAAATGTCAAACCTCTATTTGTTTTATTCGGAAAACTATCACATAAGAAAATTCAGTCTATTGCATCTATTGCAATTAAACATGATACATGTTTCCCAATTAAACAGCATGAACATGAAGATTTACATGAATCTGCGCTTAGCATCTATCATGTCTTCCCCAAGACACATTCCCCAATGGCCTTGGGGCTAATGTTCTCGTTCTGCCGGATCATTTTCGCCTCCCGGAAAGGCCAATGTTGGAAAAAATTGGGGTGGAACTGCAAGTGAAAGAACAAGCAATAACCTAGTTGGTGGTTTCAACTCATTTCAAAACTATGAGTCAAATAAAGAGAAAGGTTTCAGCAAACCAAAATGCAAAAACACTCACCTTTTTACTTGAGCCAAAATAAGTAAGTAAGTCGAAGTGTACTTGTGACTGTAGGGAAAGGATGCAACTATACATGACTATTTTCTGCTCCCCCCTCATTCTGTACAGAAAGTCAAAGTCACATTGTCTTCA
>DF241104.1:10515-33524 GCA_000507305.1 Breviolum minutum Mf 1.05b.01
GTAGTACTGGAGTAGTACTGTGTAGTCCAGAGTAGTACTGGCGTAATACTTTGCAGTACAGAGTAGTACTGGATGAGTACTTTGTAGTACAGAGTAGTCCGGGAGTAGTACGTTGTAGTACGGAGTAGTACGTTGTAGTACAAATCACCTCACAACTCGCACACATCACCCCAAATCACAAATCACAAATCACAAACACATCACCCCAAAGCACATGACATCACAGCCATGCAACGGCAAAAGCTTCGTTCAAACCCAAAAGAAAAGTTTGGACATCGCAATGGTCGGTCATCTTGCGCACATAGGCAAATTCTTTCTTTGCTATATAGTTCTTTTTTCTTTTGAAACTTCCGCCACCGGCTCGCCCGGGAACTACTTGTATTTATGAACATATTGATGTCAAAGATTGGAAAACCAGACCAATCATTGTGGAAAAGTGCCAAGACCTGAGAAACGAGATTAAAACGAGGTGGGGGGACTCCGTAAATCTTCTTTACTGGGGCCACATAACAAATAAAAGCCGCCGCTCATATTAGTAAATTCCAACAATCCAGTGCACCAGAACAGGCGAGCTGATTTGTGTCTGTCTGTGGGGTTAAAGCTCCTTCTTCATGTTGTTCCCACTTGCGTGAGGGTGCAGGTTGTTTTGGTACGGGTACGATAAATGTATGTATGTACTCTTGGATTGTTTCGATGACTTTCAATGTGCCTGTCCTGGTTTTCAGTTCGCACACTTTCACGTACAGCCTACTGTAGACTCAGGACGAGCATGTGAAGCAACCGTTGATCAACGACACCATAGACCTTGTTGAGCCCATGGAGTTTGATCGAAGGAGCTTCGCAGAGGTTTTACATCGTCGGGTGGAAAAGAAATCTGCAATTGGCTCTGCTGCCGGGAGACAACAACTGGATGTCGATCTTCATGCTATTCTGAAAGGTTGGGCCAGCATTGTGTCATTTTGTTGGCGCTTGTGTCTTGTTGGCCGCAAGGCTTTTTTTACTGGACGGGTAGCGGCATGTAGTACATGTAGTGTTCAAATAGATAATTTCGGACACTTAGATTTCCATCAAAAGAAGTTGAAGAAGGATTTTGGATCTTGCTTGGTAACCACCACCTGGATGCATTTTTTTTCTGTGTTTGGAAGGCCACGTGCCTCGGAAGTACGGGGAGCTGCCAAAGAAAATGGGCAACTATGAACGTATCGCTCCAAGTGAGGCATGGGACAACATTGTGAAATCCAGAAGTTTGCTCTTCAATCGGGTCTTACCTAGCTGAGATCGAAATGTTTCACCCGCAGTTGCCAAAAAAAACGAGAGGCAATAGCATCCCAAAAAGATCTGCAGGAATATTGCAGGATATGTTTGTGAGGTTGCGGTCTGGGAAGTTGGCAACCTCACACGAAATCACCCACTCCAAGACTGTTTTCAAAGGGATTCCAGGATTCCTGCCTCCTATGAAAATGCCATTTACTATCTTTACTCGAGCAGGGATGGATTGGGAATCAAGATTCATTGGTAGGCATTTGGCCAAATATTGGCGATTGACACATCATACTCTTGATTTTCCCCGTTCATTTTCTTGGTCGAACTCGTTTAAAAGCAACATCTGACACAAGACATTGGCATCCAATGGCTTAACCTCTAACAGAAGTTCCCCACAGCCAAGGTCCCTTCGATGAGTTGGAAGGATCTTGGGAACCGGTCTCCTTCATTTTGCTAGTCATTTTACACTTGGGTGCCCTGGAGGTGCCATTTTGGATTCAAAACCAGCAGCCGTGATGTCAGCCGCATCATCCGAACATGGAAACGGATTTCATGATGTTTGATGATGACATCACGTCGAAAGTTCTTCTGGCAAGCATAAGGAAAAAAGTATGGTGCCACCTTGAGGACAGAACCACTACAAACATTAGCATTTTGCGGTCTAATGTAAAGTGGTAAGCGCTAGGCCCAAGTTCTTGCAGAATGAAGTTGCAGTGATTTTTTTAATAAGCAAAATAACGCAAAATATATATCTATTTGTTCATTGTTTTTGCTACCAAGACATATGTTGGGATCGGCGAAACTTGCATGAATACAGGGAAGGTCCTACCCAATCCACTGTTTGAGGTTGCAGTAGTTCACGTAGAGGCAGGATTAGCAGGTTGGAATTGATAGGCTTCATGACTTTATGTTAGTTGTTTGTGCCATATGTTGTTTTCATCCAATAAAATCGTGTGCCCACGTCTGGACACTGTTACGGCCAATAAGTTTATCTAAGTTTAAGATAGTTTGAGTGCTGAAGGTCCATAGCATCATAACTGCTGTAAGATGTCATGTAACGTCAAAGGTATACATAATATAATTTGGATGATGGATATGTTGCCATCAATTTAGATTCCCAGGTGTCTGAGGGCACACAGATTCGGCTCATGCGTATGCTCTTCCGCGCTTTACCTGCCTGGGATCGCAGCTTGGTCAAGAAGCATGTTGACTTCCTCGAGAAACTTGGCCATCAAAGCACGGACCTACGGTTGGGATTTCTGTCTTGGTCGACCAAAGCGCCATTTTGGGAGTTTATACTACGCATCTAGAAATCGATTCGAGAAACATTTGCACAATCCAGACATATCCAGACCATGTTACATGTTTGGGGTACCAGGACTAGGTCGGCATCACTGCAGTGGTACAGTACATAGTTGATTTATTCGCTGTAACGTGATTTGAGTCTGTTTGAGGTCTTGTTTCAAACATGCATGGTCCTGCTAGGAGAGAGGCATTTCGATTGACGCCCGCGGCTCTTTCAGATCTCATCTCAATTTGCACTGCAAATTCAGCTGAACGGCATATACCGTTTAGCTCGGAAGATGGAAAGAAGAGACTGGCAGAAATTGTGGAAAGCTATTACCTAAGTCGGAGCCATGGCGAAGCCATCAAATTGAGCACCACCATTCGCTTCGTAAAAGCTCAGAACTTGGCAAGTGTCATGGATGAGGCGGCAATTGCAACGATGATATAGTTACAACATGTTACAACTAAAATTTGAGTTGGGCACTGTTATTGGATGTGATGAGCATGTGATGGGTAGAATGTTCTTGTCCCCATGCAGGAGGTGCTGCTACAGCCAGTCCTGGGTGCTTTCAACGATGGCCAACCCCAGCATGCCTATAACCTTGGTGAAAATGATCCTCGATCAACACTTTGGGTAGGGCGCATCGGCAGGTAGGCAGACTTGCTTGGAGTCTTTCGGTGTAGGATCTGTGGCCTTGCCATGTTGCCATTTACGCATTGTGCTTGCAACATGGCTTGAAAAGAACCACCATAGCAACACTATTGCGCCGTTACGTCGTACTCGTAGACCCTGAAGATGTTTCACCATGTTTGGACTTTGATTTTGCTCCATGTCGCTGCAAAGCCACAAAACTGTCAGGATGTATCACTTCAACTTTATATGATCTCCTTTGCCATTCGAAAGGGTCAAAGGCTGCTGGCTGGGCGTTTGGTGGATCGCTTTGGCTTGGTCGGTCAAAATGGTCAGGCTGCCCTTGCAAGTGTGGGTGGTCAGATCCCCAACTGGTCATTGCAGGATGTTTGTTTCTTGGCTTTGCATCTTCCATCGAAAATATGAGTCATGGTGAATTTCAAAGATCAATTTTGGTAAGGAGGGGTCGAAAATGATGAAGGACATGCACCGAGCGCCAAAAAACGATGCCGCCCCCAAAAGAAACGATAACTTTCAAATACATCAGACGTTGTGATTGTGCATGACCGGAGCTCTTCTTTTGTTTGTCATAGCCGGAGAAGTTTCAGGAGCACATAGAAATTTCAATCACATTCAGCCCACGGACATTTGTGAAAAAGTGACGAAGGCCACAGGTTGGCAAAGGAGCATTGCAAGATCAATATTGAAATTAAGGGCGATGTTAGCTTACGTGACGACTCTGTTCAAAATGCCTTTCCTTTCACTCCGTACCAAACGCTGAGGAGCTCAAAGCTGGCATACCACAGAATGCAATGAGGTGTGCCAAACATGTTACAATGATAGGTCCCCCAAAAAAAAGAACGATAAGACTAGGCTTCATTTCATACTAGACTGTTGTAACAGGTTTTGACTGCGCCGGCGCCGTGTATGTAATTATTCTGCACATTGCAGCAGGAATAAAGCACTTTTCTGTTGATTTGCAGCGTTTAGAAGACTGGACTTTGCTGTCAAAATGAACCCTGGGATACGATCTCAGTCTGAAAAGCGCCCGGGCATAATTTGAGCAATTTAGCGTTTGAAAGCACCTGCTAAAAGACTGTACAAGCGTTTCCGTGGGCTCGTATTCAAACAACGACGCCTTTTTCCCAATGACAGCAGATCCAAGCGAGGTTTTCAAGCAGAATGTGAGGCATGTTTGTGCGAAGCAGAAGATGCAGAAGAAAAAGAACTTCGAGCTGCCAGTAATCGAAAAATGGCGGCTGCTGCTGAAGAGGATGCTGTATCTTTGCAGCTCCCAGATTCTGTGGCGCAGCAGGTTTTCTTTCTATCTACTGGACAAGACTTGGACGATGCAGAGCAGCACTTACGTCAACTGGTCAGACAGAATGGCAGCTGTGATGACATCTTCGGAATGCTGGCAACAAAAGGGCGTGCTTTGGGTCTGGATGCTGAGTGGAAGCCCTTCTTGGAGAAGAGACTTGGTTTGCCTGGTTTTGCCTACAGAAAATTGATGAAAATTGAACTTTTTGCTTTTTCACTCCATTTATTTTGTATGTTTTTTTACGGCTGCAAAGCTTCACATCCCTTCTCCTTTTGAGGCGGGGCGGCATGCAAAAGCATCGAAGGAGTACTGAGGGAGTACCAATGGAGCCTTGTTCAACACTACAAGTTGCTGCGGATGACTTTGTCCTTGTTTTCGATTTGTTGGCATTAGCGCCTAAGAAAGCTGTTACCTCTAGCAGACTATCCCAGCTGCTTAGCCCGCTCTTCCGTGACACTGGGATCATCAAACTTGGTTTCGGACTACAGTAGCTTAGCTGATTTTTCCTCTGCATTTCTGTCATTTAAGTTTTCAAGTTGGTTGAGTGGCAGGGTGGTAACTTTCATTGGAGGGTGCAAGGTGTTCGTAATGCCTTGTTCACTATGGGTATTACGGGCTGGTTCTAGTTTAATACTCGTACTTGTAGGATTTGTTGGCATTCCGTAACATATCAATATCACCTGGAGTTCCTGACAATCATTCGCGGCCTGCGGATGCCTGCGGGATCATGGCATTGTCAGCTTTATTGGCTCCAGTTTCGGTGGGTGGAGCCATTCGCCAGTAGAATTAAGAGGAAACAGCATTAACTGCGAAGCTTCGCTCCCCATCATTCGCACACTTGTGACAACTTTCCCTGAGGCACGACCTTCAGCGCTTGGCAGCTTCATACCCGCATCTCGAATGCTTTCGATGTATGAATGCAGTCCTGGATGTTCAAGAATCCTTTATGACTCTCAACCGTGAAAAGGGCCAATCCACTGGTTTGTCAGCACTTTGTATGGAGCATTTTGGTTTGCCCTTAAGCAAACGGCTGCACCTTATCTTTCAAGTTGTGGGCGCCGTGGTTTGGAAATTTTCGGGAGTGGGAGGTTTAGATTGAACAATTTTCAAAAAGGAGCCCACCAGAGTGCCAAGACCATGTAAAATTGTACAATTTTATCAACTTTCAGAAGAATCAAATCAAATGATTTGCTTTGGTCTGGAGGGTTCCCATCATCAATTCCCAATTCCTGATGAGATTCATGCACTACTGTATTTTAAATTTGAAATTTGATATATCTCAATTAACAGGTATACGGTAAATGGTATACTGTATGCTATATTTTTGCGATGATTAGTCTTTCCACGTCATTGTTGTGTTGTCCGTGCCCTAGGCAGACCAGTGACTGGGCAGCCCGCCCCCTGGCCAAAGAACAGCTCCAGTATGCAGCCTTAGATGCCTTTTGTCTTCTTGGCCTTGCACGCAAGCTTCCGCCAGAGATACTGGACACACAGAATCTCAAGGTTGGGCCGGGCTTACAGACAGATCAGAGGGTAGGATGGACTGCGCGCTGGCTTTTAGACCGTTTATTTTGCAAATGGCTGTTGTTGTTTTGGTTTTGCAACTTTTTGTTTGTTGCCGTCCGTAGAGTGCAATGGTTTGTAGAGGTTCAGCAGCAAAGACGTACTGTTCATCTCTTCGTGGCTCCTATGTCTCTAGTGGTGTAATGATTTGTTGTCAAGTGTTCTTTGCAAAGGCCGTTTTCCACTACCGAATTGGTGGACTTGGGTTCGCCTACGAAAGGAAATAAACTGGAAAATTGGTGGTAGAAGCTTATATAATTTTTTGTGCACCCATGAAACCATATCATATTGTCGTGGAAGCCTGAAAAAATTGAATAAAGCCTGTGTCGATCATTTCTGCAGATACACTCGCATGTTCAGAGACTTAAGCCTTCGCCTAAGGCCCCCGATTGAGCGTCCAATTATTGCATGTCCTCGGTGTAAGCCAAAACTGTAATTGCTTAAGCATGGCGTAAGCCTCACTGTGGAAGCAACAAACAGATACGATGACAAATAGATACAAATAGATGTTACATTAGTTAAGGAGTTCGACGTCTTGGAACACACTCGACAAGCTTCCTTCGCAACATCCGTTTCCACCTGCGTCCCAGGTGCAATTAGTCGGGGAGAAGCTGATAGTGTCTGCACTTGGTGCCGCAGAGCAAATAGACGCAGAGGAGAAGCGGCCAGTGCAGTAGGTGCAGTATGCAAAAATGTGCAATAATATGAATTCTATTTTAGCACGATTATGATGCGTGCCGTATCCGGTTCATGATCTTGAATGGCAAGCTGAAAGGGTCCTCCGCAGATCTCGCCCTTTCCAATGAAGCGCTGTAGTGACTTTGACTTGGTAGCAGGAGCTTTGCAAATTAGATGCTGACATCTCCTCCAAAGGTGCAGAGATCCGCGCGATGAAAGCAGCTGGGCAACCCAAGTCTGCATGGCAAGCTGAGGCACGGCCAATTTGATGTTTGGATAAGTTTAAGACTTGTAATAGCGAAATCAATGAAAGTATAATCATTAGTATAGATGCATTAGAGTACTTCGATCTTTGGTTATTGCCTCTTGTTTGGTCACTTTCAGATTATTTGAGGTTTCCACCAAGAATGGTTTGGCTTAGATAATCCTAATCATTTGTCTATTCTAGAGAAACGATGTGAAACATGTGAAAATATTTTGCGAATCAGAAAGGTCAGAATTTTGCCCAAAGACACAAACTATTTGAAGTTTGAAAAGCTCATTGGAAGTGACGGTGGATAAAGCATCCTGCGCTTTGCAGTGAGAACTTGTGGGAGCTCGTTTCGTTGGACGGGAACAAGTGAGATTATTTCTTCTGAATCACAGCATTTCTGACAAAACCAACACATTGCTACACTGAAGCATCCTTTCTTTTCATAGTTGCTGGATCATGCACTAAATTGTTGCTTGACCACAAACCTAAGACCTAAGCACCTTGTCACCACATTGCAGGATCCAATGGTGCCTTGTTATCCAGTTTCAACATGTCAATGTCCAGTTTGTCCAGGTGACGATCCTCCTGCAGCTCAAAACAAAGTATCGAGAAATCGACTCTCGGCACAAATCCCCTCAAATGTCTTCTGGCTGTTGCCAATAGACGGACCCTGACAAAAATTCGACAAGGGTTTTTGCTGCAATGTATTGTTTGGCAAGTTGTTAACTTAGATTGACTGGACATTTGTGATTGGTATGTAAGATTGAAAAGGGATTGATGATATTTCATATCCAATCAGGGCGCAGAAAGCGTAGGTCCAGCCTTCAGAGTGTTGCGTTTCGAATCCTTTCGACCGTGATTCTCAGGCCGGATATGATTGGGCACCATCAGACACAAAGAAATGATGGCCACACATGATGCTTTTCCGAATGGCGCAGCGCTGTGCAAGGGTGCCTTGCATGCATGGGCGGATGTGAGGGACACGGTGATTTCATGTAAGTTTGAAGCATTTTACATCCACCACTGCCAGCCATACTGGGCCAGCAAGATATCGAGGTTTGATGAGTTTTGTGTGTGTTTGGGTCCAAGAACTTCATAAATGGACGGCTTCCTTCAAAGGAAGATTAGGGAACAGAACAAGTATGACTTAACGCAGCGACATCTCTGGTGTTGACAGCCAGCGTTCCAGAGGTCATGAAGTTGCTGGTGGTATTTTCGGAGCAACCAGGATGACGTGGCAGGAAGCTTCATATTCATCTAGCTGAAGCAGCAGAAGGAGCCAGACAGGCAGCAAAGACAGGCTTAGGACAAATGAGTTGGTGGAGAAACGAGTGCAAGCGTGGAGCCTCCAAACCGGTGTCAAAATGTGGAGCGCATTTAGTTCCATTTACTTGTCGCCGGGCTGGGGCGTAGGTCATGCAATTCCCAATCTCCAAATCACTGCCACGCATCAGCCAATGGAATCATGTCAACAGAACGCAGAAACGGACCAAAAAGGCTGAAATTGCAACTTGATCTATGGCTCAAAAGCTGGAAACTCGCAAGAAACATCATAGGGCATGCCAGCCAAATGCTTGCAATGCTTCATACACATGTCCAAAACTATGCAGCTGCATGTCCCCTTGCACACCAGTCACTTGAGCATGGCACAATCGGCAGTTTGTGCGCTGGCACATCGTAGAATATCGATGAGTACCGTACTGTAACACATGGTTAATTCAATGTATAATACGTTATTGTGCTGCATTTAAGCCAACATACTTGAAGCCGGAAGAGGGGCCAAAGCCCTAGCTACCACTGCTCATCATTTTTCGCATGGCAACATTTCCCGCCTTTGTCCGTGTGTCGGTCAGAGTTGCAGCTCATCAGCCCAAAGGCCTTTTGCAAACAGGTCGTTTGCGAAGTGCTTGCCTTGCCCGCGGCGCCACCGCTTTTCTGGCAGCCAGTGCAGCCCGCTGTTTAGGCGCGTCATTCGCACAGAAACCCTCCGCTGCCGAGATGCTGAAGAGCAAGGTAGCAAAGGGCATGAAAAGACGAGACATGCAGATGCTCCAGATGGATGCTCCAGACGCAATCGCAGAATTCCAATCGTTAAAAGAGGATCCTTTAGCCTCATGGAGTTTGCTTGGCGACCAAGACTTTCAGGTGAGAGTCTTCACAGTCCTGTTGCTGGCGTTCTTGCCCTGTGCCTTCCTGGCCTCAAAGGTGTATCCAATTAGCGACGAGACCGGCCAAGTGCTTCCACAGAACATCATGGCAGACGTCTCTTTTGGCTTCAGCGTGGCTGCTTTGTTTCTCACATCCCTCCTCCTACGCATTGGCTATTGCCAAGTGAAAGTGAATAAATTGCTCCGTCAGCGCAGTGTTTATTTGGAAACTGGTGGTGGAGGATATTTTCTGCAAACGAAGAGTGCCGCCAACCGACGTTAGCTAGTTTTGCTTGGCAGTACTTTTGCATGGGTTTATTGATGGATGTGGCATCTGCATATACAATCATAATTATTATACTTTTAATTATAACATAGTCAATTGCTGTATATAGCGCATGCGAATGCCTATGATATGAAATGATTTTTATGGCTGTATATGTAAGACTATCAATGTAGATAGAATCCATTCGTGCAATCTGTTACTATTACCAGTATGTGCATCTATAGCCATACCTTTTATCTATACGTTTATTTACCGAGGCAAAGATGCTTTGATTCATCGATACGAGACAGCGCCAAGTATTGTTAAGCTGCGTCGGTACGTTTTGTCAACGCTGCTGTTCGCTTTTGCAACTGGTGTGGCTGGGTTTGTCTCTGATGGCAAGATGAAGCTGAACGAAGTCTGTGAGGATGAAGATTGAAAAGGATGAAAGCGGAAATGTTGCTGCAGGATCGACAGAAAGGTAGATTTTCCATGATTATACCGCCCTAAAAGGTGACTTGCAACAGCACTGACATTGACATGATCAATCAGTGAGCCTAGGCGGAATCCACAGTAGTCTGTTTTGCCTTATTATATGCCCATATGTATGCGTACCCGCAGAGAGCGAGAGCTGCATTAATATTATGTATAGATATACATGTGATGTACAGTAGCATGTATCGTTGTGATTGACTATTATTGGGCGATTTGCGAGCAGTAGTTGTTGTGTGCGCCGTGTCATGGGTTGGATTTTGACGTTACTAATCTCTCCTTGTCCGTAGCTGATCAAGATAACAGTATGCGAATGCATACCACGGAGAGGGCAAAGTGCTGTTCAGGATGGTCGTCAGTTTCAGCAAGAATCTCAGTCTAGGGCACTATCCTTGTGAGAGTTGCAGTTTGGATCAAGTTCTACTGGTGCGTCAATGTTTGGGCGACCTATGGCTACCTGAACGGGCCTCAATGGAACAGATACTTCACAACAGGAACCCGGCAAGAAAGGGACGTGACATCATCCTTGAGAGGCAGAGAGAGGGACTGGGAGACTTCAATCTCAATTCCTTTCTATTCCTGTGAATATTCCGAAACAATTCGCAATTAGCCCACAGAGACACAATGACATTGTCACATCATAGTACGAGACCTGTATGGATATCGTGGTTACCTTTTAGCTTTTTGGGATCAAGGCTTGGAGATGGGCTTGACCACTCAGGACGCACGCAGAGGAACTTCTAGGCTTGGTCGCTTCAAATATGTCATGCCCGCGACCCAAGTTTGACAGGAGTTTCTGTGGAGACACAACCATGTCAGGATGCATATCGGTCCATATATCAATTTTGCCCATCTATATTCTATATCCTGCGAACCAGAACTGGACTGTCTGAACTTAGAATGTTTGTCAGATTTCAAAAAGGAAAATAGTGGTTGCAAAATGGAAAATGTGCCCGTCATTGCCCGTCGTAGCCTTTCCCAATGCTGTATATATGCAGCAAATTAGGCTTATGTTGAACGCCTGTCAAATTCTTGGTTTCCGCTCTGTCCGTCTATCACCTTTTTTGAAGTGAGGGCCAAAATCATAGAGTGATCCTGCAACATTTTCCGTCATCACGCTTGGCTTTGTATGTTTTTCCTTCATTTTCGTCATGTTCAGTCAGTTTCTTTTGTTTTCAGACATTGTTTGCACAGTATTTGGGCCCTTTTTCTCGCATATTCCATTGTGTGTGTGTGTGTCTATGTTCAGCATGGTCATTCATTTACTTGTATGATAGAGTCATGTTCTTCTCATTTCTATGTCCAAAAGCTGTGTTTCTTGTTGAGCCCATTCATTTTCAATGGACTTCATTCATGCTCATTGAATTTCATTCAATCCCACTGAATTTTGTTCAGATTGGTAGTTGGCTTTATTCATTTCACAGGGAAAAAAAACTTACTCATTTTCATTGGTGTTCATTGATGTTTGATTCACGTTGGTGGAACAGCTGGCTAGCGGCCAAAGAGGTACCAAGTCTTGGAACTTCTCAATGCTGTCAAACATACACCAAACACTATTCTGTCTCGTACATCAAAGTTCAGTTGTACAAGCCATGGTATTTTGATGAGACACGGTCGCAGCGTTCGGCTCGAAGTTCCTCCTGCAGAAGCTTCCATGGCAGACTCAGATTCTGGTGGGTCCTGTGTTTCCAGCGCTTACGGCGGGGGTCTCGAGCAGGAGGACGCAAACCACTATGGTCGCGGTTTCTTCGCAGGCAATGCTGAGGAATGCGTGTATGAGGGGCTCTACCGAGGCCCTGTGAAGTATTTGAAGTCGTTTTTCATGGCAGCCGGAACGCATCCAGATGATGTGCCCACAGTCTTTGTTGTCGTTCATGGCTTTGGCTGTAACATGGGGGACTACCACCGAGTCTTGCGCAACGTCCTCAAACAGAAGCTGGTGAAGAGCTCTGTGATGATCCTGTCGCCCTTGTTTTCCAAGGCAACTGGCTTCATGTTGCATGCGAGGATCTCTTCACTGTTTTTTGTTGTGTGTGTGTGTTTGTTGTTTTTCTTTGTTTGTTTGTCTGTCTGTCTAACTGTCTGTCTGTCGGTCGGTCGGTCGGTTGGTTGGTTGGTTGGTTGATGTTGGTTGGTTTTGTTTGTTTGTTTCTTTCTTTCTTTCTTTGTTTCTTTGTTTGTTTCTTTGTTTCTTGCTTGCTTGCTTGCTGTTCTTGCTTGCTTGCTTGCTTGCTGTTCTTGCTTGCTTGCTTGCTTGCTGTTCTTTCTTGCTGTTCTTTCTTGCTGTTCTTGCTGTTCTTTCTTGCTGTTCTTGCTGTTCTTGCTGTTGTTACTGTCGTCGTCGCCGTCGACGTCGACGTCGCCGTCGTCTTTGTCGGTGTTCTATGTGATTGGTTATAGATATGTAATGATATGTATATGATTGTAGATGTGGATTCTTATTGTCAGCGTTAGTGTTTTCATTTCTATTTCAAGCGTTTATCTAACTATATTATGTTATTATGCATGTTTATGATTATTGCTTTGCTTTGCTGTGATTCTCGTTCTTCTTGTCCTTGTTCCTGTTCGCCTTCTTGTTTTGGGTTTGTTGTTCGTGTTGTTATTCTGGTGGTGTTTGCAGTAGCGGTGGAGATTCAGGGGGCTGGGTACTATCCTGCCGCTTGAACAGTGCAGGCGATGTTTCCCACGAACGAAGACTTCCAGTCAGGAAATGTCCACCGACGCAGGGAGGGAGGCTTTGTCGACGATGATTCTAAATGGACTTTCTCAGTGATTCCCAACATTGTCAAAGAGTCATGCCCTGAGGCTGGACAAGCTTGCCAGCCCCCACAAGGGTTTGCAATACATGAAGGAAATGAGACCCAATATTATATTTGTCTATGCTTATAGTGCTCTTACCGTAAATTCATGTGTTTGTTTTTGTTTAAGTTTAAGTATGTATGCATTAATTGCTAATTCTAGTTGTTCATTTCAATAGGAAAATGCAGAGGCATTGCCGTCTGTAATTTTGGTACCCCAGTCATCAGTTTTTTGTAGACTTCTCTCCGAACCCCTTGAGGACTTAGAGGTTGAGACTGAAGCGTGACTTGATTGAAAATTCCCAACATCACAGCACCCTGAGAGGCAAAGACATATGTGATCTACGGCCACTCTGCTGGGGCGCAGTTCACGCACCGCATGTGCTATTTTGATGGCATGATGCGACAGCGACACCCAGAGTATCCAGGCATAGCAAGGGCCTTGATTGCAAACCCAGGCTGGTACACCATGCCGGACACCAGCATTTACTACCCTTATGGCCTTGATACCACTCCATTGCCAGAAATGAAGGACCTCTTGGAAGAGTTTGTGCGCTTGCCAAAGTTCCTGTTGTTAGGTGGGAGTTTTGAGAGCTGGAAATGCGCAGTGTTGCTAAGATGTGCCAGAAAAGTTGTTCACTGTGAGTTTTTGGGCCAAGCAGGACATTGACGGTTCGGAAGTTTGGTAACGAAGCTACCCATGACCCGTCTGACACCATTATGAAACCATTATGTACACACTCTGCAAGTCGATTCCCGAAAATGCACCCTCCAAAAAACCGCAAAAACGCGTACATAGTTACATACATTACAGAATTTCATTGACCTGATTTTGCCAGCTTTCTAGGCACCGAAGACACCAATACGGAAGATAAGAATCTGCGGAAGACGCGGGAAGCTAACCTTCAAGGGCCACATCGTTTGGCACGTGGACAGATGTATGTGGAAAAACATAAGGAGATAGCAGCAAGCCTTGGTATCGAGGCCGGGTTGGGCAGTGTTCGATGTGGTAAAACGAGCTAAACTCAACGAAAAAGACCCGCACATCGAACCTGACCAGGGATTACAACAGGGATATCGATTTACGATTTAGAATACTTGGGATATCATGGGATATCCACTCTGTGTCTATCCATAGCCTGTTTCAGCACTTGTGGTGAATGATACTTGTTCCAAGGCCTTCCCCAAGTGTTGAAGGTGAGCAGCTGTTTTGCAGAGACCTGTCAAACGATTCAAACGCTCAGGATTCCGGTCTAGAGCTGGTTTTCGTTGAAGGTGCGGGCCATTCCAATTCACAGATGGCTTCCACAGCAGTGGAAAACAGCGGCTTTGCTGTTCCTCCATGAGAGTTTCACACAGCATGGGTCAAAGTGCCTATTGCCACTGCTCTGCACCCTTTGGCTGGTCCAAAATGGTCCGACAAAAACGATGGGCTGAAGATGGCTGAAGTATTGCGCTGCGCGTTTTGGAAGTTTGCTTCGGCACTTCCTGGAGCATAAGTTCTTGTCATGGCCTTCATTTCGCTGAGCTGAGGTGCTACTTTGCGGTCAGCGAGGCATGCTGGAGAGACTTGGCAAATATTCGGATGAGACCTCATGGGGCCAATTGGGACCGGCAAGAGAAGAGAAGTGTTCAGAAACATTGATTAAGAACTCCCTTGTTTTGAGGACTGTAATTGACGTTTTGAACAGTTTCAGTTTCCGTTATGTCGAAGGGGGACCGTGAGGAAAGTACCGCAACCAGCTCGTTTATACATGCCGCCAAGGCTGGCCACTGTCAGATATGAAGACAGAGTTGGGCACTTGACACTTTCGTGGGCAGCCTGTTGTTTTAGTCTTTTTTGACGGTACTCTCAACTTGATTGGGTATACACTTGGATGTTATTTTTGGATGGTATCTGGTCGTGGTTATATACCCCGATTGCTTTATATTACTGTACCAGTTGCGAACTTTCATCTGCAAGACATTGCATCGCCAAAGACCATCAGGGTTGATCAAATCTCAGCCCATGGCCAACTCGTTCGGGGGCTGAAAAGTCCAAGTTTTACTAGCATCGATGCAGCCGTGGATTTGATGTGGGTTGTAATCGTTTGGAGATTTGGATCATTTTGCAACCACATAGTTTCTGAATAGTCGATGCCTGCAACCAGTTACATCATTTTCCACGATAAGTTCCAGGAGTCATGATGTGGAGGCTTGGCTGTGTCAAATTTCCCCCGAGGTTCGAAACTGATCTGGAACTACCTTGAGGTCCAGCTCCAGGTTCAAGCATGATGGGGATAGAAATTGAAACTGACAGAAAGCAAATACTTTAAAATACTGTAGGGTGAATATAGAATATATAATGTTGATCAAATAATGGAATGATGTATCAAGCTACGGAAATGGCCACTGCCAAAGCCTAGTAGGCAGCAGCCCTGCTACGAGTAGGTATATGTATATACATATATATTATATATATATATACGTGAAATGAATTGATGAAGGAGCCAAGATGATGATATGGGACATCAAAACAGCACTAGTTAGGAAGCAGTAGATATCCAGTTCACTTTCTGTAACTCCAAAAGATGACTGTAAGTACTTCAATATTGGGCGAGTTGTAGTGTCTACTGAGTCTACTGTCTTCCATTCATGGTCTTCCAGCATGGCAGCAGAAACCTGAGGAGACTTCCGCAAGGGTTTTCCATGATCACGGCTGTCTCCACTGGCCCATGGCCATCCATGGCCATCATGGCCCAAATATAGCCCGATTGCAGTTTTTCTTCGGACTTTCCGATATAACGGTTCAGCTCGGTTCGACTTGGTGACGCTTGGGTGGAATCTCGGTGCACTCTCGCTAGGGTGGGTTGGCATTGGTACACGCATGCTTGTCCCCATTCCACACCATCCAATGCTGTTGCACACAATTTGGAACATAAAACTACCGAAACTACCGCTACAACAAATTTCATCAAATTTCTGTTTGGAGCTTTGCTCTCTTTTTTGCCTTGAGCTTGGCTGCATCTGACAACAGAAACGCCAAGGATGTATCAGCTTTCCAAGACTTGTCTTGGGTTCTTTGCCCTGCTCCATGTGGCGGTTGGCATCACTTGTCTCCCAGAAGCTTGGCAAAATGAAAACGTGACTGCTTCGGCTTCAACTATTTGGAACTGACTCTTCATTTGAGCTAAAACTTCATGACAAGAGTTAATCATGGATAAGGATGGATACAGTAAGGTATAATTTCAGGGCCAAGGTTGTGCATATTTGCCGCGTTCCCTGCAGCATATATGTATAATAGATTTTATATATAAATGATACAGTATGTTCATGATCATATGTATAGTTTCTTCCCCTGCCATGCATCAAAGGAAAAAGTAGTACAAATGGCATGGTGCACATCCGAGCTCGAGCTGGGAATACTTCTTCTCTAGCTGGGGAATACTGCTGCAATTCACGCAACTGTGTGCTCATGTCTGCGAAAATTTTGGCAGATTGCAGAATAGCGTAAGGGCTCAAAGGTGGTCCTGACACAAGGTTCTTTTTCTCCTGCAAAAAACAGCCCAAAGGTGACATGGCCTACCATGATTCACCTGTCTCGTCCATGTCACGTGGAAGCTAAATGAAGCTAAGGATGCAATTCCTGAGTCTCAGAGGCAGAACATCACAATCGCAGGTGTGCAAATGCCTCTTGGAGTTACAACGGGAATCTCGGCCAACACAGCAAAGTGAGGGAGATACAAACATGGATGAAATTGGCACCTTTCCCTCCTGACACATGTTTTATTTGGAACCAATTCTATCCTATTTTTCGAAATTGATATTGCTATTTTCAGAGGGAAGGCAGATTCTGCATGTGGCGTAAAGGACTAGGCCTGTATTTTGGTGCAAGCCCAGCAACCAGAGTGAAGTGGTATCATACCATATCTATCCATATCTGTAAAATTGCTATGGTCAAGATCCCTTAAAGGCCCTTTTGGACATGTGTGAGCTACCTCCTTCTCTAGTGACTTCGTGTGACTTCACTGCAAAAAACTGAGCGTCAGGCGTGTGTGTGTGTGTGTGATCCTGAACTCAAAGATCTATTTGAGCAATTTCGGCCGGTGAGTCGTAGAAATTGAGTGCGAGTGAAGCAAAGTCCCCACTCGTATCCACCTGGTCGTTTTCGTTTCATATTTACGTCCATTGTGTATTGCATATTTAGGTTTTGGATGGTCTTCGCCACTTCGACATATTAGGTATTTGTTCATATGTCTTCAACATATACTGGATAGATAAACTAAACTATCATAAACTGCGCACAGTCGAGAAAATATAGGAGATCCTTGAGCTCAGGAGATTGGGACTCGGCCATTGTGGCACGGGACCTGTTGCCTGGCTGAAACGTAGGATTGAGTATGGTTAGGTGGAGCTTGTTTGATGGTGGTTGACCATGGTTGACCATTGAAATCCGTGACAGGTACGGCATTTTGGTGTCGGAGGTTTTGGGCTACAATGTAGTTCTCAGCAAAGTGCGCTCTTCCAATGCTCAGCTTCATGCTGCGTCTGGCTGTTCAGACGTTAGTAGTCTGGACTGGGTTTTGAGTTTGGCAATTGGTGGGGCGTCGTGTAAACTTGGAAACTTGTACATAGGTACAAGTCAATTTTTCATGGGCAATCAGCTTTCACTGACTGCCAAGTCGAAACCGATCAAGACATCAAGCATTATCGGATAATTTGAAGAAATGGGAGAAGATGCTACATGTGTCTGACAATTATGAAAGACATCTTGTACTTTGTATATCTTTGTACTATGTACCTTCATGTGTTGATATCTTGAGTCTTTGCCGTTGCAGGATGACTGCTCCTGGCCCCCGACGGTGCATGCAGCTTTGGAGATGTGGCCCTCAACGGTGACCAGCCCAACCTGGGCTGCAAAGGCTGCGCTGCTGGGTCACCTGGATGATCAGTGTAGATGCATGAAGAACGACATTGTAGCTCTACCAGGCCTTTGTTTCTTTCAAACATTGACATATGGAAAGTGAAAATGGATGTTACAGCCACGAAGTTGGCGCTTCTCAGCGCAGAAGTTCCAAAAGTTCCCTCAAAAGTATGCAACTCAAAGGAAGGAGAAGTGCAACATCTGCACCTCAAGCTTCAAGGGAGTAGTGGCAAGTGAAAAACCTATTTTGTTTGGGGAAGCGTGTCTTTTTCAGCAGCGAACTCCTTTGTGCAGATACCAGCTTGCTTTGAATGCAGGAAACACTTTTGAGAGAATGATGTTTCTTTTCACGAGTGCGTAGTTATAGTCACAGCCTTTGAAGAAATTCCATCGGTCCTTATGTATTCAGAAGAAGTTGTTTTCAGAACATGCCTTTGTCTTTTGACAAGTTGTTTACTGTAGATATTTGTTTTGCAATTGCCTTACCAAAAATTGGTTGCTCGAATAAAGGAAGATCTTGTTGACATTCTTTCAACCATGTGCTGTGTCCGTAAAAGTACTTTGAATCGAAAGTGCGTTCTTTCAATGGAGGCCCACTGCTGCCTTAAAAAGAGGTGGTCTTTATTGGTCCAAAGATGTCTTAGAGATATGATATGCCTTTGCTCCCACTGAACTTCTCTTTGAAACGAGAGTTGATATCCATCAGAAGCGCTTCCAAGACATGTGATGTTTTCTTCGAAATGGATTTACTGTATGTAATATATATTATATATGATAATTATTTATATATGTATATATTATCGATATATATATATATATGTATATGCGTTCGGATGTCTTCGGACCAGTTTTGGCCCCTCAAAACCTATCATGTTGCAAGACGGTACATTTGAGATCATTTGAATCAAAAATGGACCGGCACAACTTCATGTCATGGTACTCCCGGAAAGGTACTGTAGTTTCAGAGGTGTTCTCAAAATTTCTCAAAGGCGCTGCGATAGAAGACCATATGCACTGCACAAACAAGGCGAGAGGGCTGCTGAGATTGTGGGAACACATCTCTACGTGGGTTATGATGGCATGTTCGTCCTTGGGCGTGCCAATCAACGAAGCGAAGATGCTACGGGCATGCACCTGACATACTATGGTAACTCGGCCTGGAAGGCTCCCGTGCTTCACCCCAAGTGGCTCCAGCTGAGGATATGTGGTGTGTTGCCTCAACTCATAATTGTTTTTTCATATGATTTCATATCGTTCATATCTCCGTCTTTGAATAGTTCTGTATTGTAATGCTGCTTCATTGAAAATACCTGGCGATGCCAATTCTTGTCATCATCTGCAGAATTCTCCACCTCTGAAATGGCCCGTATAGCAAGTGACCGGATGTTTTTCTGCAAGTGTTTTCGAAGTACCTTCTCAAAGAATAGTTCTCCACCAATGCATTGTGGCAAGTGGTTGCCTGTAACTACAGCCTACAGCTGCAGGCCTGCAGCAGCATAAACATCTTCCATCCGTGCCGGTTGTGTTCACAAACATTAAACTTGTGCTGTTATCATCTGTTATCAATGTCCAACGACTGGTATGAGAACCAACAGGCAGTCCTCAATCCTCACTTGTTTTTCAATATGTTTGGTTGCAATATTTTTGATCTGGTGTCTCTTTCGTACTCTTCCTTGTTGTTGCCGCCTTTGCGTTACTGGTATTACAGTTTCTTTGCTATAGCCGAGGTCTTTCTTTGTCATTGCTGTTTCAAAGAGTGGATCGCATGGTTAAAGTTCGATTTCAATTTACCCTTTGGATTGTTTGTTGCGATCAATTTCTTCAACCATGCCCTTTGTTGTCCCATTGCAGACCAGTTCTTTTTCATATTTGATATGCATGTATGCTACAACTATGTTCCTTTTGTTCCTATTGTTATGCCTTGTCACTCCCACCTGGGAACACAAATTGGGGCGTATGTTGTAGGGCGGTTGCTCAACCAACTGATATCCTTCTTGTGCTAATGTTGAACTACGATGCTACTGCTGTCGGTGCAATTCTGGAAACAACAGCAGAACCAACAAGAACTGCCTTACTAACTCTAGGGTATGGACTACCATTCGCATGTTCATTTTGGGTTCCGATGCTGCTGACAGTACTGCAGGAACCGCATAGTCACAACCTGTGAGTTGAACATTTGAATACATGTGATGTATTTTGATGCTGGACTTGGGCAAGACGAGGTTGATCCCAGTGGTACATAGGGCCCGAGGTTTGATCCTGTTCTGGTTTGAAGCAGAGTCCTTCCTTGATGATCCTACTGAGTTGTTTGATGACGCCTGCTAGGCAATTACAATGCCACCTGGTTTTCTCCGGAGAACTATGCAGCTACAGTGGCAGATGTGGATATCTCTTTTTTGAGGCGTTGCGTTGACTCCATAAGTGTAGGAATCTCGGAGCTTGTTTCAAGCGGTTTTGTGCAATGCTTCGTGGGTTTTTGTGCAGTCTAGACTTTCCAATGTCAAGGACGAAAACAAGCAAGCCAGGAGGCAGCAAAGCAATTAAATATGATGAAGCAGGACAACAGAGCAAAAAATAAGAGATGCAAGGCAAGCTGGTACCATAGACACGCAGTTTCATGGTGAAATTAGGCGATGTTTCTCGGTCAAAATTTTGTATGACCTGCCCTTTAAACATCACAGCTGGTCATGAGGATACACCAATGCCGCAGAAGTCTACCTGAACGCCACTGGTGATACGGATGGGGTCATCACGATCAACAATACGATGCTTGGCCAGAGGAAATGTCAAATCCAATTCTACAGTATCCTAGCTAATTACCGATGTTTACAGTAAGATGCGTGGTACTTGGCCGCTGCTTAAAAAGGCACATGTTTTGCCGGATCAAGACATTTGGATTGCAGCTTCAAATATTTGCAATTGCGGAGCTGAATAACGCGCCAAAACTGCAAGTGGTTTGGGCAAATGCTCCAGGGGTTGTTGAGGGGCATCGAGGTTGTCCTGCATATAGGACGTAAGGCAGTATCTAAATGGAAAATATCTTCAGTTTATAACTTGAACCGAACAGACCTGCAAAAACGCTGAGGATACATTACAAGTGCTGGCAGGAGAAATGGTTGGTTGTTCCTGCTTGCCGTGCAGATCCCACCAGATGCATTTCGGTGGTGTCTGGTGCGGATGGATGGGGGATTCGTGAAATGTCACAGAAGGCATTTTTCTACAACATGCCGGTGGCCTTTGCGGTTGCCAACTCAACGGCCGCTTGGCAACTTGATCAGCCCTGCATACAATCCTGAAAAGGGTGGCAGAGAAACTGCTTCCCACACCTCCCAAGCTTAGGCGAACTGGTTGGGTATCAACAAACAGCTTCAGTCCCTGTGACTTGCTCGCAAGATAAACACATGCTTCCATACTTCAGGGAGCGGCTCGGTCTGGCCATACTTGACTCTTTGTCCTGGCCAGTTTTGATGATTTTTTCAGTTAATAGCTGAGGCTTTATGCTTTTACGCCGGATTCACGTCTTCAGCTCTACAGTCCAAAACCGATCCAATTTCCAGAGCTATCAGCCGCGGAGTTCAACCAGGGCATTTTCCGAACAATGACAATTGGCATTTGGAATGATCGGGGTTGGCAGGCCATGATCATCCAAACCACTACAGGTCATTCCGCCGTAAGCATAGGAGATGTGTGGAGATATGTCTGATATTTGTATATATATATATATTTGGATCTGTTGGTTTTTGGATATCTATATATATGCTCACCCCCCCCAGGGGCGATCCATGAGGTGTTTTTCTGGCCAGATTGCCAGCTACATATTTGATATTTCACATGTTCATTTATGGCAGCCAACCTCTCTAATGTTGTAATCATGTGGATTATTAATTCAAAAAGATGTGGATTGAAATGAGAAGCTTTGTTAGAAAGAGTACTGATCTCTTCAAAAAGAACTATTTCAAGGAAGAAGGAAGTGGATTGTGGGAAAAAGTCTATGTTGCGAAGGGTAGGGCTTTCTTTAAAGAACAACCATCTTTTCATCTAGGAAGGAGCTTTGCATTCAGTACAGTACTTTTTACACGGCATTCTTCCCACGAAGGTGGAAAGAAGTCCTCTTCAAATAGTTCTATCTTTTCCAGAGATGTTTGTGCCCAAGTAAAGGAGAATGTTGAAGAGATCAGTCCTTTTCTTTGTGCAAGTATATGGGACTGGTGTAGCTACTTCACATTTAAAAGTATCTATATATAAAGTTTGAACACAACGTACCCAATGTCTTAGAAACATTTGTCGTTCTAAGACCGAACTTTGCCATCTGAAGTTCAATTTTTTCATCAACATGTTATCTTTCCTGCCTGTTCACAGGCCGTGTTCTTTTATGATGAAGTCAGCCTTGTTCCAAAATAGTTTTCTTGGAAAAGACAGTCTGTTCTTGAAAGCGAAATGCCTTTTTATAAGATTCAGCTCTCCCCCCAAATCTTAGTATTATTGTTAAACCCCTGAATCAAAAAACCAGCGCGAACAATGAAAAAACAGCATGTTTGAACAAACAATTCCAATCCCCTGCGAAATAGTACATTTTGATAGCAAACCATGAGCCATACCAAACCTCCACAGGCATAAGGCAAACAGAAGATTTAAACTTTAAAGTGCACCAAACCTGCACAGGGACAAACAGACAAAAGTTTTGAACTTCAAAGTGCACCAAACCTGCACAGGGACAAAAAAAGCAAAAGTTTCGAACTTCAAAGTGCACCAAACCTGCACAGGGACAAAAAAGACAAAAAAAACTTTACAATCTACTTGGGAAGAGGCGACTATCCCTCTAAAGTTTTTGTTTTTTTTGTTCCTTTTGTCCCTGTGCAGGTTTGGTGCACTTTCAAGTTCAAAACTGTTGTTTTTTTGGCCCTGTGCAGGTTTGGTGCACTTTGAGGTTCAAAATGTGTGTTTTTTTGTCCCTGTGCAGGTTTGATGCACCTTGAAGTTCAAAACCCAATGCATTCGCTCATTTGTGTTTTGATGTTGTTTGCAGAATTTCTTCACACATATGGCATTTTGTGGCTTCCCATGCAGTTGTTTGAAAGGTCAGGTGCATTTTTCATGCAAAGGGTTTACAATTTGAAGAACAAAATGACCTTTTTCAAAACAGATTCTGTTTTCAGGATATTGTTCTTTTTTCCTTTTGAAATGTCAATATATTTCAAGTCATATGTATTCAGGCTGTAATTCTTATTGGTATGTGCGGTGTTTTTGAACATGTGATCATATTGACTATTTAGTTGTCTAGCATAATGCACCCCTATATATATATATACATGTATAGGAAGGGAGGGAAAGAGGGAGGGAGAGAGAGAGGGAGAGAGAGGGAGAGAGAGAGAGGAGGAGAAGAAGAGACGAGAGAGAGAGGGAGGGGA
>DF241104.1:33603-57045 GCA_000507305.1 Breviolum minutum Mf 1.05b.01
GGAGCGAGGGAGGGAGCGAGGGAGGGAGAGAGAGAGGGGGAGAGAGAGAGAGAGAGAGAGAGAGGAGAAGATATAGAAGGATCTGGAACCAGACGCGTTAATCAAGATCAGGAAAGCTGTAGCGTTGGGGGTGGCAGGGACAAGATGTTGGTTTGTTCAGTTCACTAGAGGTTTCGAAAGTCACTCCCCAGCGAAAAGGCTGTACTTGGTCCTTTCCAATTAGTTGTGACGTGAAGCACGTTGCAGCTGTGCGACGCCACCAAACTGTTCATAGACTTTGGCAGATTTTGATGCTGGCTGCTAATTTTTGATGGCCTTTGTGTCATTTGAGGGTGATGTCTTGAAGAAGATACATCGATGAGAGGTAGTGCGGCATCGGAGGCTGGCTGCAACATGCTCTTACGTCTTACGTTGCGACATCAGGTATTCTAAGAAGAAACAAGTTTGCTATATTCACCCAACTGCCTACCCACCTACCCACCTCCAGCGTGCGAAAGCGCTGGGTGCAAGGGCTGGGTGCCCCCGACACAACACCTTGCTAAGGAATGCCAAATCCACCCTCTACAAGGTGCCATGCAGGGTCACATGTGACAAACTTAAATTCAAGGACGCTTGCACAGCCAACATCAATGGGAAATGGCAAATCAATGTGAATTACAATGTTTTTCCGGACCTAAGACCTTTTGGAGAACACGCACACACTTTCATCACTTCTCATTCTCAGAGGTTTCCTGAATGAAGCCTTGTCCTCATTGTTTGATTGTCTGTTTTTTGCTAGAGGCGGCCTCTTCTGCTCTCGCCTCTGCTGCAGATCGTGCTCGAGGCCTCCTGGCAAACTTGGCACTTGCTGGACTCGATATGGAGGTGGGACCGATGGAGCAACGGCACACCCATCCAAACGCAGCTGCATCTCCGATCTAAAGATATGTGATGGATATGTTAAGATTGTTAATGACTCCACGGAAAACCCACAGACATACAGTCCGCCGGGAGAGCGCAATGGCTCTGAGGCATCTATTTTCATCCATTTCCGTTTACATTGTGAGCTCGTTTCAAGTTTTTTTTTGCATTTTGTTTATGCTGAAAATTCGCATGCAGATCATGTGAAAGAGTGACAAGGCAGCCAGATATTTACGACGAGTATTCAGGCGTACCGCTGACTTAATAGTGTAAACCTATCGCTCACAGGTTTCTCCAAGATCTTTAGATTCTAGAAAACAACTCATTCCTGACTGACTTGGCGAGAAACTGTAAAGCCAAGAGTTTCAAGGCCATGCTGACCACTTACGCCCAGAGCAGTGGTCCAGATGGCGATCTTCCTCCAGATGGTTTTCTTGCTGCCTGCACATGGGCACTAGCAAATAGAGATCTTTGGGAAAAATGGGTGCCCAAGGAAACTGATTGCTCCAGCGGCCTCGGCCTGGTGGATTTGCAGCAAAATTTTGTAACAGAAGTTTCGGCTGCTGTCGAGTGTGCCACCTGTCCACCTGGGCGCGCCTCAGTGAAGTCTGGAAACACCAGAGTATGCTCAAAGTGCGCTGCAGGATCATCTCAGAATCTCGACTGCAAGAATTTTGAAAAGTATGTGGGGGCCATAATTCCAGGTTTGCATCATGTCGTGCCACTGAGCCAAGGAATGCTTTTGGAGGTGCAGAATGCAACTCCTGTATTGCTGGAAGCTACGCCTCACAGGAAGCCTCAACAGAATGTGCTCTTTGCGGGCTGGGAGAATATGCTAACGCTACTGGCATGAGTGCCTGCTACAGATGTGGTGTGGAGAGTGGGCAACCAGAAATGTGGACCACGAGTCAGGAAGTCACCACGGACACTGGTATCCGCATCATCGAGGCCTTTTGCTTAGAGATATTTTCTGATTGATGTGTCCTTGGTGCAGACTGGAATGCTTGCTTTTATTTTTGGCACTTAGAGTCTACAGCCTTTGTGACACATTGTGACGACCCTAAGGGCGCAAGAATGCACGCGGGCTGCATGAGAAAGTACGCTTAAGAATGTGCTCAGGTGCAGGGCGCGACTTCCGAGTCCTTCTGCTCTTGCGAGGCAGGCAGCTACCTATGGCAAGGGATTTGCCAGGCAAGGCTTGCTTGCATGCTGTTGAGAATGGGTTGCCTGAAGTCTAGACCCCACATCAGTGAACCCTCCGAAGGTTGCACTTTGGCTCCGAAGAAGAGCTCAAAGAATCATCAATGATGGCACAAGCGATCCCTTTACTGTATATAAATGGAATTGTTGGGGCAAGCTGTGCTGTCAGGGCTGCTTGAACTTTCCGGGCATAGAAGACCTACTTTCTCGTAGCATGTGTTGTTGGCAGGTTTGCAGTGAGGGCACCAGCTGCCCAGGAGGCAATCGCCTGGAACTCTTGTTTGGTTTCTGGGCCTCGCATGTGGGGGTGAATAGATATAAACAGGCTCCGGCTGAACAAGAATTTTAAACATCAAGGAATCATTTGCATGCTGCAAGCGGGTGTCACTTAGCATGCCCTGACTATTTGTGATCTTAATTGGCAACGCGCGGGGCGATTTGGCACTATAGCAAGCTACAAGGAAGGTACAAGGATGATCGAAGGCGTGGAAGACAATGCAACAGTGATTTTTTCTAACAGAATCTAACCGTCTAACAGCTCTTGTTCAGCGATTAGTCGTGAGGCGTCAAGCATCACTTCAGTTTGCCACCCTCCTGTCACCCAAGGCTACTTCTCAACAGAAGAAGCGCCTGGCACGGTCTTCCAATGCTTCTATGATGCGTTTTGCCCGGGTGGCCCTCCTGGCACATGCGCTGCTGGGCGCGACGTCAACAGTGTTGCGTGCTATGATTGCCAGGACAGACATGCCATATCAACTCATTACATGCCATTTTGACACCTAAAATCCCATATTGTGTGCCAGTGTGTTTCTCAGAAGTGCCATCCTCGGCACACAGGATGGTTCACGAGAAAAAGGAGATGGGACGTGTGAGAGCTGTGGACATGGCGACTACGCATTCTTTGCATGCGTAGCCGCTCGGATTTTCAAGGGCCAGTTTTGTTTGAATCATACTTTCATGATGATTGGCCGTTTTCCTAACAAACAGTGAACAACTTTCCATTCATGGCCTTTTGCCCTACGCATTTATCGAAGCCATTCTAAGATGTGTATGATGGTCCTTGGCGTGACAGCTTTGTACATTGGTTTCTTGGTGCATCAGAGTGTCAGAGGGCAATGTTTGAGAGACATGCCGACGAAAGTTGTTGCCTAATTAACTGGTTGCTGTGTTGGTGTTGTTGTTGCTGTTGTTCTTGGTGGTGGTAGAGGTGTTTTCTTTGTTTAATTATTGTTCTAGTTCTGATGTTTGTTCTTCTAGTTGGTGTTCTGTTCTTATGTTTTTTCTTCTCGTTGTTTTGGCATTCTTGTCATTCTTGTTGTTGTTGCTCCTCTTGGAAGCGACTAAGATTAAGATAGCTATTTTTCACAGTAGTTTGTGGGAATCAAGGAGCTAGCTATGAGCAAGCTAAGATTTTGGGCTAAACATTCGCTTTCCCACAAACATGTTTGAATCAGAAGTGTAAGAGGAGGGCTGTGACAACTAACAGGCTCCAGACTTCGTTGTGAAGAATATTGTTGACAGTATTGATATGTATTGATACTGGGAGGTGGAAGTAGTAGGTGGTCACAAGTTGCTTTTAGCTCGAGCGCGGTTGGTGAACCCCACTGCCAAAGACTGCTACTTGCAGTGCCTGACAAGAGAGCCCTTCAAAATCGACAAGTCGGTATAGAATCGTGCCGATATATAATTATGTATTTGATCAATTTTGATTATATGTTATACTGGTTGGTGGTTTCAAATATTTCTTATTTTCACCCCTATTTGGGGATCCCATTTTGACTAATATTTTTCAAAGGGGTTACAACCACCAACCAGTACAGTATATATTGTATAATATTATCTATATCTACATATGTAATTATATTTTGAAATATGGTGAAATATGTCAATAGATGTATGTACTGTATATTTATATATACCTATGTTTGAAGAAATGCGTATAGTTTTAATATTTGCACTTGTTTATTTCATGCATGCATGCAGTTGATTACCGCACACGTAAGGTTTTACGCATGCACACTTTTTCATGTATACACATGCACGTACAAGTGCCTGCCTACATTCTGGACGGACAAGCAGGTAGACAGACAGACAGACCGACAATCAGTCAGTCTGTCAGTCAGACAAACACAAAGAGATACAGATAGACAAGCAGTGGATAACGTACACGTACTATGCAGAATATTGAATATGTATACTTCTACTTATGTGTTTTGCTTATGCTTATGCTCTTACTCATACTTGAGGGTATACGGTACACGGATATCATACACATGATACAGTCAGATGATGACATGGCCTCACGAAAGCCCCCGAAAGCGCTCAAAGGGATTCGTTGTCGCATGTTTTTCGTCATCTAACTCACAAATTCCTATTCCTCAAAATGCCCGGTCTTTGGACTTTCAATTGCATGAATATCTCAACCATTTAAACCCAGAAGGAGATAGTCTCTCACATGCTGAGTGCGCTGCGGCGTTTCATATAATCGCGCAAGGGGCAGCTCCCCACCGCAAGTCAGTATTACCAGAATGGGGCGGGGCTATTTGCCCACTCGAGCAGCACCTCTGGTGCTGGTGGACCGTGCTCAAGGCTTAGATCATCTTTGGTGATCCCCGGCATTTTGACTTGGGTTTCTGTCTTCTCTTAGGCTTTGTCTTCTATCTCCGCTCAATTGAAATGATTACCTTCAAAGTGGCATGATGTAAGTGTTGGCACTGGCCGCCGCCAAGTCATATCATTCTAAGTCTGGAAAATTGTACCAGACCTGGGCCATTTGCGCGGCCTTTGGCGGTGCACAACCCTCCGGCATTGTTTTATTGCATGCCTGCGTCGTTTCCATCTTCGTGCGTCAAGACCGCTCCCTACTTATCCTACTTGCCACCCTTCACTCCCACGCTATTGGCTGGCCTTCAAGTAGCTTCTCCAATGGCACTCAACTGGGATTGATTGATTTTAGTTTCAATCCAACCGCCAAACGGGGTTTCCTTCGGTTGAGTTTCAAAGTGGGCAGGTTCTTGCCTACTACCGTATTGCCCTGCTGGGTGTTTGTCGGGAACAACCATGAATCAATTCAGATGGCACCTTTTAGTGATTGCGCAATACACCCTTACCTAAGGGGCTTCTCGGTCGCCTTGGAAAAGTGTGACTTGCCGTAAAATCATCTGAAAAATAACATGTGCGCGTGTAGAATCATGGTAGGGTTGACTAGAACAGTAGAAAGCAGCGGTCGGAAAACAGAGGTCCAGAGGTCCAGCAGTGTTGAACAACACAAGCGCCAGGACTTTGAGCTTCTAGCTCCACAAATCAAAAGATGTGAAACAAGCAATAGAATAGCAATAGATACGTTATGTATTTATTGACGCTTTTGTATTTATTGACACTTGATTTGTTTATGCTCTATTTACAGTATGTTTGTTGTGTGTGTGCGTGTCATACATGCATGTATTTCATCTTTGACCAGCAACCTCATCCCTTGCGGCAAGTTTTTTGTAGGTTTGAGGAGGGAGTCGGCATCAAGCCCATCTGGTCAGTTACTGGTGATCAGTACCAGTTTGACTCAGCTTCTGACCTTGGTCCAGATGCTTTCCGTACTACGTCGCTTCGAAGTAGAGCTTTGGCTTTGCAGCTTTTGGGGGTGCCGAAATCGAGGGTGTGGCCTTGGCGAATCTGTTTGTGTTACTATATTTGCCTGATTGAATATATTGATTGCTCGGTTTGCCATGGGCGACGTGAAGCAACCCAATCACTTCGAATTATTTGTGCAGCGCAGTCCACCAAGGATTGGAGAGAACCATTCTCATCTGTCTTGGTCTCTTGGAAGCATAGAGGCCCTTTGCCTGGGCCTAATCCTGTTGTTGTGCTTCGCAAAGCCGGAGCTGTTGCTGTTGCGTTGTTGTTGTTGGTCTTCAAGACACGGAATGAGTACATATACATCGATATACATGCTCACAAAACCGCAAGAATTACTGTAGAAACCAGCAGACAAGTAGAAGCACGCAAACAACGTTTGTGGGTTGGGGAGCATGGCATTGTTTGTTTTTTTCCCTCAATTTCTGACCAAGCTATGCCTCAGCAGCCTGACACACGGCCATGCCCAGGTCTTCTTTGAAGTCCTGAGTTTTGACGTTGAGATGCTGAGTGTCAGCTGTGTCACGACCATGTCCCCGCCAGCCGTGTTTGCAAGCAGAAGTTTGTTGATACCCTTCCTGATGCTACCTGCCTTGCATTGGTCAGAATGATTCAGAATGTAGATTCTCACCCAAAACAATGACCGCAGGAAGAGCACAGCTGTGTGGGAGTAGGCATGCATAGGCTCAATATGGCAGTACGGATGGCACAAGTGGCAGCACACCATCATGAACACCTATCAGGCTGACTGCTCTGGTGGTGCACCTATTGTTCCTACTCATCACGCGTTCCAAGACCTTTCAGCTCAGCGCTTTGTGGAGGACTTCTGAGCCACCAACTCTCCAATGTTGCCACTTCCCACGGGCTAGATGTCCACTGATACAAGTTTAACGGTTACGGTTCAGCCATTAAATCAGCTCACTGGTCTCTTAAAAAGCCAAACTGCTGCTGTAGAGTCTACAGGACGATGGGAACTACGCCTCCTGTCATGCAATTGTGTGGTGCTGGGAGCCAGGGCACTCCGACTCCTATCGCATCAACATCAACCTCCAATTCAAATCCTCCATGCTAACTAGTGCATATTGTTGTCCAGTTTTTAATTCTGAGTTTGCGAGGAGGTGTCGAGTAAATTGATTGCAAACTTACCCGGTGACCTGTAGTTTGATATTGGGCCATGAACTTTCTTGACCGCAGGGCATCAGAACACCTACTGTATACCTGTGCATAGTCACGTTTTCCAATGAACAGATCCACTTTGCATGAGACTTTTTGGTCATGTACGCGACTCCGGATTTGACCTTTGGCTTATCCCTACAGTCATCATTATCATCACCACCATCATCAACAACAACAACATCATGATCATCGTCATCGTCATCGTCATCACCGCCAAAATTATGATCGAATTCGTGGTTTGTGATGGGGGTGGTGGTGGTGGCGGTCCTTGTCCCTCACCTTGTCTTTTGTCCTTTGTCCTTTGTCCTTCGTCCTTTGTCCATTGTTGCTGTTGTCGTCGTTGTCGTTGTTGCCGTTGTTGTTGTCGTGGTTGTTGTTGTTGTTGTTGTTGTTGTTGTTGTTGTTGTTGTTGTTGTTGTTGTTGTTGTTGTTGTTGTTGTTGTTGTTGTTGCTGTTGCTGTTGCTGTTGCTGTTTGTGTTGCTGTTGCTGTTTGCGTCGCTGTTGCTGTTGTTGGTGGTGGTGTTGGCGGTGGTCCGCTCGTTTGTTTGTTGTGGTTGGTTGGTTTGTTGTTTGTTGTCATTGCACTTGTTGTCGTTTTTGTCTTCGTCGCAAATTCGGCATGTCATATGGAAACTTCCACTAAGTTCCATACACAATCCATAGGCCCAAATGTCTGCAATGCAGGCGGTACTGTGTGGAAGCTTTGGCCAGACCGCTTTGCCAGTCAGGTTCTTGATTTTTTTCATCGTCCTGTTCGCAATGCTGTTGGCACCGTTCCAATGCAGTGACTTCGATTCTGCATTATTCAGTATTCAGTATTCATTTCTTGCACTGCAATTGCAACCAGATTGCCTTGCCTCTTCTTTTTTTGTGAGGTACACACCCCACCGCTGACCCAACTTTGAAGCGCTACGGCACTGTGTTTTGTAATGGTGAAGGGGCGCACTTGCAGATGTTCATTATTGGAGGCAGAAGGGATCGCAGGAGTCGTTTTAGCAACACCTGGAGGGATTCTACACTCACATAGAATCTCAATTTTATCAATTTGGCCGTCGCACGTGGCATTCTTGTTTGTTTTATTTATCGCCCTTCAGCAATCCCGTCGCTGAAGACTGCGTTAGCTACCGCTTGTACATATCATAGAACATATACAGTAAATACAGGTTGTAATATATAATATACATTAATATACACTATATGTTCAAGTTTATTCAATAAACATAGATGTAGAGCTGCTATCACATGTAGCGATGTATAGCACCTCTATACATATAACATGTAGCTCTGTATGTAAAACACACTTATACAGTCATGGTTTTGTTCATTTATGATAGTCTGTTAGATGTTTTGTATGCCAAGTTTGTTTCAGATTTTTTCAGGCAACAAAATATCGAAATGCACACTCTGCAGACCTTTACAAATAAGTACTGTAATAGATTTAGGAGGAATTGGTGGCATGTTACTAGGGTGGTGAAGATGTGGAAGCAATCCTGTACTGGAAATGGACATGGGCAAGCACCATCCTATGCCATCCTTGAAGTGTGGACTCCAGTAATCCAGTGTCCAAGTTCCAAATGTCAATCATGCTGGGATCCGGAAGCAAGCTTGTTTTGAAGGTTTCGCATGCCTGATGCCAGTGATCTTCCTAGCAGTTTGCAACTTGTTCTACAAATAAGTCGGTTTTCGGTGTTGAAGCGTTCATGGTTCAGTCACGTTCTGCCGCCTCCCTCTCTCTACATATTTTATGTGTACATATTGTATCGGAGATTCTTTTGGAGTTGGCAGCGCGGTTTTCAGCTTCCTGGTCATGATTCATTGTTGGTTTCTTGTGGTTCCGTACCATGGCACTTGCGCTCCTGGTACCGTGTTTTTGGGTTTGTGTGGCACAGTGAAGTAGCATGACGTATAATCCCATGTAGCATATGTATATACAGAATACAGATGAATATAGCAAGTTTAATGCAAGGCAGTCACCCCTCCTAGTGCAGGGAGGGTTTTGCATCCGTACTTTCACTTTGTCTACTTTTATTTGGGTTTCTGACACCAGATGCCTGGATGTGTGCATGTGGATGGTTTTTATCCTGCAGGTTCAATAGCCGTTTACAGGCTCTAGATTCGGTTCGCTGTGTATGTGTGTGCGCGCTCTGATTTTGGAGCTCATCACATCAATAGAGGTTTTTACCATTTTCGTATTTTCGTGCCTATGTGGCGTTTCCAAGGCACTTGGATTGTGATAGTCCTACTTCCGAGACGGTTGGCCAGGCAGGATGTGCATGGGAGAATGAGTGTGTGGCAAACGAGGAGCGACTCTTCCAAACACCTCGTCTCAGTGGAAAATTGGATGTCTCCAAGAAGTCATTTCCTTTCCACCAAGGCCACTTTCCACTGACCCATGATTCTGGGAGGAAGAGTGAACCGTAAGTGTGACTACCAATTCTCAGAAGCAAGCTACATGTAATAGACATTATAGTGGCAAGAAATGCAGCACTGCACAGCATGAGGGTTCTTTGCCAGTGGTTTCTTGTTTTCACGTGCCACTATGAGGTCGGATGCTCGATTCTTGGAAAGTTGTTCTTTCCTGATCCGCCGCTTCCGACCTGGCGCTGAAATAGCATCGGTTCTCTTCTTGATCAGGCCAGCACTTCTGAATGCATTTTGTTCTTGTTGGGACAAAAAAGAAAGTTTGAAAAGAGAGGTTTAGTATGCTTTAGTAGTGAGCGATGGTTTCATTTTAGTTACTTCCTTATTTCTTGCACCTGCACCGTTAATGTCTCCCTACTGGTAGGTCCTAGATCCCACTCACCGTGGGGCCCTTGCAGGAACTCAGCAGTTGCTCTTTGTCCGCTGGTTCTCACAACATCTGGCCAGCTTTTGACAATGAGCTTGATCTTGTACGTGGCTGGCTCAAGAACATGACAGATTCTGATAGGTAAACGTCAACTGGTTTGAACACCTAGTGTTTTGGTGCTTCTGTGCATCCGGTCCCCAAGGTGAACTTTTTCTACGTGGCCTATGTGAAGCCTTGGCGCTCCACGTTTCTTGACTTCCACCGCATACTCGACGGCTGGCATTTGTCTAAATTAATTCAAGATTGTATAGATTGTCAGGTGCAGGTCTATAGGAAACAAGAGACAAGGTAGTGGGATGCACCAATAGTGGGGTTGACTGGAAGTGGAATCATGAGATGCGAATGAACCACTAGACAGCAACAGAGAAGTATATAGAGGTACGGTAAGGCTGTCAAATCATAGGCGAAAGTCAAACTAGATATGCATAAAAGCAGGTTTGCATAGATCAATCTAGAACCGAATCAAGTGCTTGTATCATCCTGCATATGCGTATGTATGGGTATGTGTGTGAATATGAGTATGTTAATTGTTAATTGTTATGTATATATGTTTAAGTGTTTGTACATGTGTGTGTGTGTGTATGTGGATGGATGTATGTGCATCAAATCGCATCCCATCCCATCCGCTCCATTCTGCATTGTTTGCTTTAAATATATGTGACACCGGTATCGTATATGGAAGACATTCCGATATTGTACAACTCACAGAGTACAAATACGAAGGGCCTTCCCAACATTACCCTAGATACTTGGTGGAAGCAACCGGAAAGTCCCACCATGAGCTAGGGCAAGCGCCCAGCAGATAGATGCAGATATATAGTCATACAGAGTGCATATTGGAAAAACATACATATAGCATTTTAGTGTTTGGTACGTAGGTGTGCATCCATGCCCTTGCGTCCTCTAATTGAAACTGCAGTTTTGAAAGGGACAAGTGGGGCTTCGGAAACAAAATGCATTGAAATACGGCGAACGTCGCCGATGACATGTTGCATGAATCAGACTCCTGTGAAATACCGTACGTAGATGCAATTAGTTCCGTCACGAAGTCATGAATCATGAAACAAACATAACAAACTGGCGATGAGATTCAAGGATGTTCAAGGTTAATCTCTAATGGACAGAAAGGAATGGAAGGAATAGAGGCAGTTGTGCTCGCCTCGGACCTTTCTGGCAGGATTTGCAACCTTCTCGATTGCGTGCTGGTTGGCGGAATGCTGGTAATCCTTGACATGGGCTCGACCTCCGTGAAAGACTCTAACCCAGTTTCCAACACGTTTGTGGTGACATGGCAGCTTCAGATATCCGTTCCATTCCTTTGCCCGCTTTGCCTTGACACAGGAAAATGCCATAAGGATCCATAAGGCAGGTCCTTTTGGGTTGTGCTAGACATGTCCTGCGCATAGTTTTATTGAAAGACTCCGAACCAGCTGCACTTGAGCACGCTCCAGCACTGCGTCTCTTTTGCAATTAAATGAGGTTATGCTATTCTTGACAGTGATGTTGCTGTCCATCTTGGGCACCATCCTTCATGGGGCCTTCAAGTATTTCCAGCAGAAATATAGAAAGCAGCATCTCGGTGTGGATATTCACACCAAAGAGCACACAGAAGGAAGGCTCACGCCAATTCACGCCATAGAACCCCATAGAAACTGATTCTTGTTGACTATGCAGATGCACAAGTACGGTACATTTGCACTCGTTTTTATATTTTTTGTGAGCTTTTTTGAGCATGCTGCATGGTTTCTCAAATATTAATATTGGTGTATAAGTTCAATGCAGACAGCCCGTTTCAGTTCAGGTTCCGCTTCTTCCTGTGCCACCAGAAAAACGCAGCAGGATCAATGGCAAGGCTTCTTAAAATGGAACTTGAAGCGCGCTTGCCTGGTACCTTGGTTGGTCCAGGAAGAGTTCTATTACTATTTCTTTGTTTGATGTTTCATTGTCAAAGGACCCCATAACATGCAGACGCACTCCACAAGTTGACAGACTTGAATATTTGATCCGAAACTGCACAGACAGCATCCAAACAGGCAAGTCTGTCGAGGGTGTCATCTTCGGGTTCTAAGTTCGAACCTTTCCCGCCCATGCGATCCCGATCATGCGGACATGTATCTCCTACTATATGAATATATGTATATTATAGCTTATAGCAAAACATTGCAGCTGGAGAAGATTGAAGTGTCACAGGTACCAAGACATTTATCGATTGTGATGATCTCAATGACCTCACGCGACTATTCAGCTACGTGGGGCAGGAGTGCTGTAGGCTGACAGGGTCTGAGATGCCTTTGCTGTGGATGCCAAACCGCTTGTCAAACGCAGCCCTTCTTTCCCCCGTGCAGGACACAGACACATTCCTCGTTCTGGGCAGTCCAGCAATCCTAACACGCAAATGGTGCGTAGGTGAAATGGTCACGGTGGCACAGCTGCAAGTGATGGCATCCGACACTTTGTCGAAGCTCATGCAGACGCATACAGAAACACGAACATGCAATTGCATGCAGGGTCAATCAAGCACATATAGAATTGGAGGGAAATTGCACAGAACATTGGGGCTCTCAGTACAAACGCATAAAAATCAGACAGACATTCAGCCTACAGATGCATAACTTCACAGGCACACGCACACAGACACCAATGATTCACCATGCATGCAGACACATGCAAACGCATACAAACACTTGCAGACTTGCAGGCGCATACATGCAGCAGAAATGCGGACACACGTGACATGCCTACAGATTCGCCTCATCTATACAACAGAGAGTGAGAGAGATTGAGAGAAAAAAATCAGCGTAGGTGGTATCCCCAACAGCAAGGAGCTTTAACAACTCCTTCTTTTCACAAATGCTTTCGCTTCAGTTGGTCTTGAGATTGAGCAGCCATTTCAACGATGAGAGCAGGAATCACTATATATACACTAGAATCTATGTACTGTATATTACATATTATGTTGTGAGACAGTTCACTGCAAAATCATGGTATATTGTATATCATTGCTGTACCCTTTGAATCTTCACTGAGTGTTTGATCCAGATTTGGGTGGGTTTGCTGGTCAGTGACTTGAAACGGTGCCATCCTGAAAGTTGCGAGCAACGCGTGGTTGTGTCCCTTTATCATTATAGGACACGTGAGAAGAAAAAAAAAGGAGCTCCTCTTCAAATACTTTCGGCTAAAGATGCCACGTCACTAGGCATAGACATCATTAAGATGGAATTTCTCTCTACACTACTGGGTTGGCATGTTGTATGTCCAAACAAACTGTGGTGTCTTTGTGGTTGACCTATGGATTCAGACTCCTCATAAACGTATCTCTGACCAAAGGCCGATCTGATTCAGAAGGGCCTGCACTATAGAGACTAAATTCTAAAAAGAATATTGAAAGGTTCCTCACCTGCTATCCTTTTACCAATGACAGTCCGAACTACAGAAGCTACAATTCCACACAAGGCTCAATGGCTGTAAGTACTGAATGGTTCCCTTGCAGAACAGCAAATTAGGCATTTGATTTGTGCAGTGCCTAGATTTATGGAAAATTAGCCTTGCCCCTGGAAGAAAAACCTAAGTATCATGATTTTCGGGCACTGGCAAAAGCCGGTGCCTGAATTTCTTTTGGGGTTGGGCACGCAGTTCCCAAAAAACTTTGATCGTCCTAAATTGTAAAAGGAGTACTGCAGGGTTCCTCACCTCGTGTCCTTTTACCAAGGACAGTCCTAACTACAGAAACTACACCTACAGAAAAGGATCAATGCTTTTAAGTATTGAGTGATCGATGACGTTTCGAAACAGCAAATTAGGCACTTGATTTGTGCCCTCGAAAGCCGGAACCAGTGAAATTTTGGAAACCGCGGCAACTTTCCGAACCTCGCTAACGGAATCTCCAGAACTTCGGAACCTGTTGGAACCCATCGGAACCCCGAACCTCCGAAACCTTCGAAACCGCAGAGATCTTTCCCAACCTCGGGAACGGACCCGTCGAAACCCGGAACCAGGCAACTTTCCGAACCTCCGGAACCGGCAACTTCGGAAGATCGACCTCCCAAAACCTTCGGAACCGCCCCGGAAACCTGTCGGAACCCATCCAAACCTGGACCGGTCCGCAACCGGTTCCCGGAACCCGGTTCCTTCCCAGAACCGCAGCTCGCCCAGAACACACCGAAATCATCCGAAATCTATACTGCGCAAAAAACCCATAGCATTCTGCTGTTGGAAAACAGCGCTGGGAGGCAATGTCAAGACGAAAGGATGGGACAGAGAGACAGACAAGAGACAGACGGACATATACTATCATACGGCGGAATCAAAAACGCAGGCCTCGGAAGCTTCGGAGACGGGTCCCGGAAGGGTTGTGATATGTGACGATAGATCCATTGAAAGCCCAATTGAGAGAACTCACACGGATATACAAGGACATGCACGGAAAAAAACGTTTTTCTCTTTACCCCTCCTTTTGTTGCGAGAAGGCAACCCTACTGTGCTTCACGCTTGAAGTGTGGTGCCGGGTTGCACAAAATTGTGGATCCAAGGCGCTTCGGCACAATGTCAAAACTTTGCTATTGACATGGCCAGACTTCACAAAGCCAGATGAAAAGTTCATAGAGAATTACACAAGTCTCGTTCCGGACGCTTGGATCATTCTGAAAAAAACATGGCTAATGGTGATCCGTTGTGATCCATTTACTTTCCGTGTATCATGTGTAGGACATGTTCCCACCACAAGTGTGATAGTATGGGTTGAAAGCACGTTTTTGGCTCTAAAATGTGTTCCAAGAGCTGACACCAGAAACCCAAGTAATATTGAAAGAGTTGTTCAAGTGGTTGATCCAAGGACATCAACGAGCTCACCAAGTATGGCATCAGTCTATCCGATGTAGAAGAGGCTTTCAGGTGGCTACGCACAGTAGAGGATCAAAGCTTGCCAGCGCAGATCGACACTGACAGCATTGCTGACGTGGTTGGCTGCCATTTGCATAGCAAGACTTTCCAATTTTTTTTGGCCCCGCTTAAAATCCAGAATGGTACAGAATGAACTTGTTGAGGTTATCTTCAAATTATGTTTCACGATGTTTCAAGCTTAGAGTCCTGAGTTTTCAGGCTGTAGAGGTTGGGTTGCTTCTACAGTGGCCATGCAGGCGTTTTGTTTCATAGGAATTTGCTCGGAGCGACGTTCCTGTTCTGGACATTTCTGGACGTCATTGTGTTTTTTTTTTGAGTCAGTTGATGGACCGTCGTTGGGTTTGATTGAGTGGGTCAATCAGTTGATTGGCTTTCCCACGCTTGCAATCGCTGTTGTTCCCTGTACTGTACTGAGGATGCGTCTCATGTTTGATGCAATGTTGTCGTATATTGCAATCCTTAGTGTCTTCTACTGTGTTGATCTGTTCTTTTGTGGGCCTCCCTCATCCCAAAAGATGCGACCGAGCCCCCTCCTGGAATTAGGGACAGAACCAGAACGGATTTGTATGGAGTTTCAAGGTGTTTGGTTTGACAGGACGGTGGATTGGGTGCAATGGGGAGAAGGAAAAAAGACGGTGCCAAGGTCAGTGCATTGGTGAGTAGCGAGAGGAGCAAGGGTTTCTCGTGGTTGGGGTCATTGTGTCTGTGAGAGTTTGGCAGAACCTGGAAAAGTGGGCAGTAGTTTCACAGTGCAAATGCCGTACCAGGGTGGTTGAATTTATCAAGTGAAGGTGCATGCACCGAAGCGAAATCATCAAGATGACCTTTATACTGCACTTTATGCTACAAGCAGATCAGTTATTTATATCCTTAACAATATATTATGAATTTATCCATTTTGTGCCAGCAGACTCTGCAGAATCAGATTCCCTCTTGTTCACAGGAGACAGATCTCCAAGTCTGCGCAGTCTACTCCCAAGTCCTCTACGTCCAGGTCTTCGTCCAGGAACGTCGGTGCAAATTGCCCAGTACTCTTGGTCGCGGGGAGTTGTTTCTTTTGGATGGAGTGCTTCATGTCTTTCCAGAACTGCAACCCGAGAGCCAGGTTGCCAGAATCTTGCCCTTGGCAGCACCAGGATTTTTTTACTGTGAGCCATGAGAGACCTGAGGTCCTAGTGGATCCTGATGATGGCGAAGCCGTTGCGACAGCAATGGTATTGTCTTCATTCTTGCAACCAAAGATGCTGGCTTACGGCTTACCTTTCCCCCTGGTGCTTCAGAAGGGCAGTGAGGTGCGGGCAGAAATGCGGCCGAAGAGCAGTGAGCCTTGCATAAAAAACTGATCTGTCTTTGTGCTCATGAAAGTAGATACACGACCCGGGCAGAGGTCGGCAGTTCATTGACTTGTTCATTGACTTATGTAAATCAGTTCAAACAGTTTACAATGATAAACACAAATCAACATCCGCCGCATATTTTGAAGAGCACACCCTTTTGCACCACATGTTTTTGCAGCAGTCTTCCATTCTTGCACCCCTATGCTCGCTAATTGCAGGTGTCAGAATCAACTCAGATCTCCATACTGATTTGCAGCAATAATTGCTTCAAGTCTGCCCAGGCCCCTGGCTTTGGATTTTTGTGCGTTCATCATTCTTCATTGCCCGGCACAGTGATGACCCATAGCTTCGTTCCAAAAAAAACAGAAAAGTGATGCCATTGATCACACGGTGGCAACCAACAGCCAAGCTTCCCAGCAGCCACCAAAGGCTACAAATGCCAAGGAACTGAAAATGGCTGGAGATGGACTGATCCCGCTTGCAGTAGATTAAATCGTTGTAAAAGTCTTGGAATCAGAAACTCCTGATGTCATGGTTACCCGTGCAGATTGGCAGGTTCAAGAATGGCTGTTGCAAGCAAGTCGAGCACCATCCTGTGGCATGATCCCCGTGATCGCTGAGGACATCATGTCAAGAAAAGCTCTCCAACATCTCGTCATGGTATATCTAGGAATAGACATGTTTGATGTTCTTTCTTGAGAAGACCAAGACATCCTTGCATATGGCGCTTCCACATGATGTAGGAAGCCGGTCAATCTTTACATGGGTTCACAACCAAGATGCGTATAGGAATAGTGAAGGTAGAATCCAGCACCGCAATGTCCCTCTTGTGCTAGACAATCACTCCGAAAATGTTCAAAGATGAAGGAATTGCAAGAGATTGATGTTGTACACCATGTCAACGCCGCACCGCTGAGTGTGTTTCTGATTAGGACAGCTTTTTGGTGCCATCTCCAGCCTTGTATGGAGAGCTGCGCCAATCATCCGAGCTTAAAGAATCGGACTTTCAGGAGTACTGCCTTGCCACCTGGCAGGTTGAATATTCCCAAGGCAGGTGGCCATGTGACTAGCAATCTAGCATGGTATGCTTTGCAGCCCAATCACGCCAAAGTTCCACCACGGTAGGTTTTTGCGGTGATCTGGGATGTTTGCCTTTGGAGATCAGCTCAGGTGATCAAAGCAGTCTTCCAGGAGATTGCAGTGGTTTTTGTACCCCAGAACTACTCTTCGACCCACGATGATTTGCAATTGCGTGCCAGTCAGGCTGCTGTGAGGCTGGGTGGGCCAGCTTTGCCAAGCACAACTTTACGTAGCAAGAGGATGCAACAGGTGATTAAATCAAACTTTTGCAAACTTGGCGATAGCTGGTTGGTCCTTGCACAGCTGGCTATTCAAATTAAAAAGTTATTCGTATGATGTGCACTATAGGAGTCATTTCATGTCATTTCTGTCGGACATTCGGTGTTCCTGTCAACATTTTGAAACGGATTCCTAAACAATCGACATGACGATCCACCGGGATGAGGCTGAAAGCCAAACTTCAGCCATTGGCGACAAAGGTATCAGCACTTTCTACGAGGATCTGGATCCGTTAGCTTTTCACTTCTGTCGAACTCCGTCGCCTAGTACCCCGTTGTTTGGGGTTGTTGATAATATACATGTGAGACAGGGATTGGATATTGCCTCAATTTGCCTTCATACTCATACTATTACTTGAACAAGTACCACTACTAGTACTCCTCCTACCACTCCTCCTCCTACTACTGCTACTACTACTGCTACTCCTACTCCTACTCCTACTCCTCCTACTCCTCCTCCTACTCCTCCTCCTACTCCTCCTCCTCCTCCTACTACTACAACTACTACTACAACTACTACTACTACTACAACTACAACAACAACAACAACAACAANACGACCACGACCACGACTACGACTACGACTACGACTACGACTACGACTACGACTACGACTACGACTACGACTACGACTACGACTACGACTACGACTACTACTACTACTACTACTACTACTACTACTACTACTACTTCTACTACTACTACTACTACTACTACTACTACTACTACTACTACTACTAGTGTTAATAGTGTTAATAGTATTAATAGTTTTACTACTGCCATTATTGCATGCTACTATCCTTGTTAGTATTACTCTTTTTCTATCGCTAGTGCTAGTACTGCTTCTGCTGTACTGCTATGCAAGCAACGCATAACAAGTTGCTGTTTGGAGATCCCTTCTTTTCTGAGCAGGCCTTCTTTCTCATGACAAGATTTTGCATGGGTTGGAAACCTGATTCGTGAGGATTCTTGTCAGTGAAGCTGGCGCTCCAAAGGGCGAAGAAGTGGTGGGCGATTTTGAAATTACGAACGAGGCCGAACAAGCTACATGCCAACGAAATGTTGTTGGCTTTTCGTTTGGGTCCAGCAGCCCTGCGGGGGTTGCAGATGTTGGCTGGTTATTTGAACTTGCGATGAACTTGCGAAAATTCCCGATAGTGGTAAATTGTTACCGCGACCCGCCCAATATGCAAGTATACTGATTTCGACACAATTACCATGCAGGCCGAGAAAAAAGGAGAAGACTATGCTGGTGGAGGGGACGAAGAGCTGGAAGACGGTGAAATGTTGAACGAAAAGTTCTAGTTGTTCAACCACATTTGAAGGGACGCAGGGTTCCAGCTGGGCGGACTCAAGGTCCAAAATGCCCCAGCACGGAGAACGTCCATTGTATTCAGTGCTGTTCCAGAGGCACTTGTGAATATTTCACATTTTCACGATATTATTTCATCACTCATTCAAAGATTCAAAAGCTGAACCTTTAACTTCAACTTGTCGGGATTGCCAAAAAAATCTGAATCCATCACCGTGGATATTGTACGTAGTAAGGAAAAGTTTAAACGTTAATGTGTTTGATTGTCCTTTTGGCTGAGTGAGTTCTGTTCCAGGATGTGGAGTCAATTTCCTCAAGGGAGGAGATTTCCAAACATTATGCAAATTGGGTGACTTTCTACCTTGCCGATTTCTTTTTACGGGATGCTAGATGCCCAAGGCATTGGCACACGTGAGTGCATAGTAAAGCGGGCTGTCCCAGGTGTCATTATATAGTGGATGAGACAAGACTTGTATGCCGAAATTTTGTATCGACACCAGAACTACCTTTTTTTGGAAAGCTGTCGATGGTGGAAAGCTGTCTCGACGGTCGCACTCGCAATGAAGTTTGCACTAGTTGCTGCAGTTTCATTGTTGTTTCTGTAGTACCAATCCCGACAAGAAGGCCAGCGCTTTGGTTTGGTGGAAATTACGCTCGACGGATGAAAGCAAAATATGGCATGATGTCGATGTCGTTGGGCAGAAGCATTGTGATGTGTCGTGTGGTCAACAGTCGGGATGGAGTTGTACCTGGAGCGATCATCATGATTTTTGACTCCTGACTGACTGCTTCTCATATCCAGACGTGGCTGTCCAAACAGGAGAAGTCACTGGATACCAGCTGGCAAGTCGCGGAATGCCACCAGGTCATCCCCACCGCTTGTAGTCTTAGAACATCTTAGAACTAAAAGTCTGATTTTGTTCGACCTGCATTTGTATTTGAGTATCGCTGTGTCTCACATCCGTCAGAACTCTTCATGGCATCTTGGGGTCACTGATGGACTGTTCAATATGTTCACTTGTTTGAGCAGTTGCCACTCCTCAGTGCCATGTAGGTGTCAGGCCGCCGTAGGCCCCAAGCCATGGCCAGCAGGGAAGCTACAGAAGACGCGTCATTGGCAGGCATGTCGGCATGTCGTATTGGTCATGCACAGATGTTTACAGTACTCGTACATCAGTAAATGAAAGATTGTGGAAGTATGTGACTGTGATTGCATGCATTTGGCTACAGGGGGAGGGACGGGGAGAGAGGGAGAGAGAGAGAGTGAGGCGAATTATATCATCAATGTAGACCCAGATCCATATTAGGCTACACATGATTTTGTCCTGCACACTAGCTTGATGACATCAGTTCAATTGCTGCTTTCGGGGCATCGGACTGGTTTATGTGGATGCGATTCACCCTGTGGGTCCTTGGCCCCTGGGAGCCCCACGCAGACTGCCCTCTCACGGGTCAGGAACTGCCCTGCAACATCACTCCATTGTGATTGTAATCCATCACGTTTCAACTTGCGTCTTAGCATGCATGTGCAGTTGCATTTGCGTTTGCATCATCATCATCATCATCATCATCATCATCATCATCATCATCATCATCATCATCATCATCATCAGCAGCAGCAGCAGCCGCATCAGCATCAGCATCATCATCAGCATCATCAGCATCATCAGCATCAGCATCATCATCATCATCATCATCATCATCATCATCAGCAGCAGCAGCAGCAGCAGCCGCATCAGCATCAGCATCATCATCAGCATCATCAGCATCAGCATCATCATCAGCATCATCAGCATCATCATCAGCATCATCATCAGCATCATCAGCATCATCAGCATCATCATCAGCATCATCAGCATCATTATGATTCTCCGTCGCCGTCATCATCATTAACGCCAACAATATCACATTAATGCACTTTTCAAGGAACGTCGACAATATTCACACAATTTCAATATCCCCCATTCACACCATTTTTTAGGAAGCACCGACCACGTGAGGAGTTCAATATCCGAATCCGCCCCACCTGTCCCCATGGTCAGCACCTCAGAAGTCCGAAAGCACCAAGATGGTTGGTGAAGGGGGTAGTTCCTCTATAAATCCACGTGTGTTTATTTATTATTGTATAAGTATGTGATAAATAAATGTGTAAGTTTACATACTGTATGATCTGTAATGCATATATATATATACACATATATTTCCAAAAGTTTTTTTGCCGAAAAATCCTCAAAGTTCCTGGAAGCTGAAATTCTATGACAAGGGCAAGCAGCAAGCCATGCCTTCCCAGCATATTGGGATTGAGAACTACTGGAGGCCCTAGATTGAGGCAGATGATTGCCAAACGCAAGGGCACAAGAAGATGCGATTCGTTCTTGCACCTTCCATTTGACAGGGACAAGCTCCATCCTTCCAAGGTGTTGGACGAGCAGATAAGGACTCTGAGGTGGGCTCGCTGTCCATCACTGGAAGCAATTCGAAATTCCAAAGATCAAACATTTTGAACTGGAACGACACCTGTCACATCCCAAAGTTGACAACAATCATAGTCCTTTTGATTGCTGGAAGTCTTTTACCTATGAGGACAAAACATGACAAACTGAGACGTTTGTTGAGTGAGAAGTTTTTGTGCCATGAACCCTCCAGAAGCTTTAAGAAGTTGATTTTGCCACTGCCCTTTCCTCCGCTCAATTTGTGGCTCATCAGCTCCTGCTAGTGGGGCCACGTAGAACATTGCGGAACCTTTTTTGAGAGACTTGAGAGTTGACTGTTGACACTCACGTCGTTTTGCGAAGCTTCACGCGTGCATTGGAGTAGCTAGGCAGGCCTCGGAGAGGAGGATGCTTTTGTTCCAAGTGCTGATGTGAAGGCAAAAACAAAAGGCACCTAGCTAGCTAGCTGTTGTATCCGCGTGCCAAGGCAACACTTTCTGGTCCCTCACTCTTGGATGGCTTTAATGTTCAAGATTTGCTTCTGGCTGCAATTCTTCCACGCTTCTGCGACGACATGTTTGCCTGAGCCCCGACCCGAATTATATCAGCTTTTATGTGCAGAAGCTGATGCTCAGCTAGACATTGTGACATCTTGCTTTCGTGGATTCTGCAGATTCCGCAGCACTCAGGATGCAATCCCGCAGGATCAGCGGCAAAATATCACAATGCAACAGGTTCAAATGCCCTTAGGAATCACCACAGGAGTCTCAGCTGCATCAAAAAAATTCGTAGACGAGGTGCCGTAATAGTTTTGGAAAAAGCAGGTTCAAGCCGATTCGGTGCTTTGCGCTTGTCGTTGATGGAATACTTCGGGATGTTTTGTTTTCCTTCACGGTGGGTGAAATGTATGTCTTCAGAGGTTCTCGATTCCGATTTGTTTCATAGCCTGGATGAATCAGTCACAGTTGATACACTCGGCTTCTATCTTCCAAGCAACCAACACCACTCACGCTAATGCACCCACATGAATATTGAAGAAACTGTGTTGTTTGTTATTTTTGTTACCGGCGTCATTAAGGACCCCATTGGTTTCGCTGTTTTTTGCATCGCACGTACGTACATGCGTTTACTTGACACACATGTTGTAGGCTACGCAACTGTATGTGCTCGTACTGTTCGAATCATGCACCGATGGTGTGGGGGGTGGGCGTGGTTGCATGCGTTGTCTTGGCACACATGTTGGATGCTACGCAACTGCACATACATGTTTCATGCTACGCAACTGTATGTGCCCGTACTGTTCGTATCATGCACGGATGGTGTGGGGGGCGGGCGTGGTTGCATGCATTGTCTTGGCACACATGTTGGATGCTACGCAACTGCACATACATGTTCTGTTTGCTACGCAACTGTTGCTCGTAGTGGTTGCATGCGTTGTCTTGACGCACATGTTGGATGCTGCGCAACTGCACATAAATGTTTTATTTGCTACGCAGCTGTATATGCTCATAGTGGTTGCATGCGTTGTTTTGACACACATGTTGGATGTTACGCAACTGCACATACATGTTGGATGTTACGCAACTGCACATACATGTTGTATGCTACGCAACTGTATGTGCTCGTACATGATTGACCGGCACTCAAGCGCTAGACAAAGTCTGGTCGCATTTGAAAAGAAGTGTGCCAAAAAGCCTGTGCAGTAGAAGCAAGTCTGATAGAGGCTTCAATCCTAGAATGAAACAGTACGTGTACAGCTACGTATGGCGTTGCAACAACCGAAACTGGTGGAAGCAGCTCGGAGAGTTGTGCAAGCAACGATGAAAAAAAGAAAGAAAACGCCAAAAAAGTTTTTTTTCTGGGCCGCAGTTCCCAGTGTAAAATATTAAGCTCCGCAACCAATTTTGGAGAATTTTTTTAACATCTCAAAAAACTCAGAATTTAAAAAACAAGTGGGAATTGCGAATGTTTTGATGTGGCCCATGTTGTCGGACATGCACATTCAATGGGGTCCTTAGCAACGCCGGTACCTTGTTTTTGTTCCTTGTTTGTTCTTCCTTGCTTGTTGTGTTTGTTGTTTCCTGTGTTGTCGTTGTTTGCTGTGTTGTCATTGTTTGCCGTGTTGTCGTTGTTGTTTGCGTTGTTGTTGTGGTGGCTGTTGTTGTTTGCGTTGTTGTTGTGGTGGTTGTTGTTGTTGTTTGCGTTGTTGTTGTGGTGGTGGTTGTTGTTGTTGTGGTGGTTGTTGTTTTTATGGTTGTTGTTGTTGTTGTTGTTGTTGTTGTTGTTGTTGTTGTTGTTGTTGTTGTTGCGTTGTTGTTGCGTTGTTGTTGCGTTGTTGTTGCCGTTGTTGTT
>DF241104.1:59219-86276 GCA_000507305.1 Breviolum minutum Mf 1.05b.01
GTTGTTGTTGTTGTTGTTGTTGTTGTTGTTGTTGTCCTTGTCCTTGTCCTTGTCCTTGTCCTTGTCCTTGTCCTTGTCCTTGTCCTTGTCCTGGTCGTTGGTCGTTGGTCGTTGGTCGTTGTCGGTGTTGTTGTTGTCGGTGTTGTTGTTGTTGTTGTTGTTGTTGTTGTTGTTGTTGTTGTTGTTGTTGTTGTTCGTGGTGGTGGTGGTGGTGGTGGTGGTGGTGGTGGTGGTGGTGGTGGTGGTGTCGGTGTTTTGTGTTTTTCGATGCTGTTCGTTGCTGTTTGATGTTGTCCATTGTTGGTGTCGGTGGTGGTGGTGTTGTTGTTGCTGTTCTTTTGTGCTCTATGTTGCGCAGCATCTCAAGCAAAAAATGGCCCGGCAAAGACAAAGCAAGCGGCCTATCCTCTTGCCACTGGTGAGTAGTCAACGACGACACCAGCGACAAGAGCTGAAAACAGCGCTTCCTGGGTGTCAGAGGACGCAGTTTTTTAATGAATACTCTACTAGAACAATGTTGGCTAAAATCATTGTGAAGATTGTGAAGGGTCTGGAAACTTAATTGTAGTGATATCGGACCGCTTGCTCGACTCATCACATTCAGTACAGCTCAGAGCACAGTATGGGAAACTCCAAGGCAACAACTGCAGATATCCTCCCACCAACGGATCAAGATAGGCCTTGTCTTTGTAAGGACAACTTTGCCTCAAGGCACAGCCAACCCACCAACCTCAGACCCACATGAGCCCAGCCGTTTGCTGGGTGGTCACTGGATTGCCCGGTTGCTAAGGAGACTGGGATTCCGGAATATTGCTCGCAGAATTGTTCCCTGGCTTAAAGAATTTTTGAAGGGAAGTTCGTTTGGAGGCTAGGGGTCGCATCAGGGAGCGACCAGCGATCGCATTCGCCCATGTTGTTGTCCAATGGTTTGCTGGATCAAGGTATGGGATCTTGGTATCGGAGGTGTTGGGCTACAACATAGTACAGAACAGAGACCCGTCTACAACTTATCAACTTCATAGCATCTCTGGCTGTTCTGGCACGGGTGACATGGACCGGTGGGAGGGGTCGATCGGGATGGCTGGCACCTGTAATCAAGTGCATTAGAGACATGGAGCAGTAGACACGACACGATCCACTTACGGTGTGCCAGTATAGGCAAGCCACGTCGCCTATTCTTGAAGCCTTTCTCAACAACCACCACCGTTTTCCTTTGTTTTCAATTGCCCCTTGCAGCAGCCACTCTTGAAATTCTGCGAATGGAGGATCTATGCTCCTGGCCTCCCACCATTCATGTGGCGATGGAACTTTGGGACACGAGCGTTGAGGCCGATGATTGGACGAGGGTGTCGGAGCAGTTGGGCCACTTGTGTGCAAGAACGTCACAAGATGATGCAAGAACCACTACTGCAATCTATTGGCTGTGCAGCTAAGGCGAAGCAGCTCCTGAGATTGCAGGATCATATGGATTCCCTGGCTATGATGGCATGTTCGTAATGGAAAGGGCAAGCAGAAGAAGCGCGGCAGCCACCGGCATGCACCTGTCTTACTATGGTAACGCGGCGTGATATGGCGCAGATAAAATGCCGGACGTTCTTGGAAGACTCTTCGATTTCTTGAGCATATGGGCACCTTGAAAGGGCTTTGATGAGGTAGTGGCGATGATATTCCCATGTGCTATATGAAATGTTGAATAAGTTGACTTGACTCTGAAGCTTGCCAACCGTCTTGACACATAACCATCGACATCCAACCTCAAACCCTCCAGTTTGAGGTTTTTGGCGAGAGACATTTGTCCCTCTTCACAGTATATACTTAGTTACCAGTGGGCCGACTGAGGGTGACCCAATTCCTCCCACTTCACCAGACAGCCTATAGCTATCTATCATTCTCTATCTCTACAAGATGGCGTTTGATCCGATTATCCGACAGTCTGATGGTTCACGATGGTTCCATTTCATTTGATGGTCCGATCCGATGGCCCGATCCTTTCATAGTCCGATGGTTTGATGATGATCATGATCCATCATGTTCCGATGATTAGGTAGTCCGATCGTTGCATGATCCGATGACCGAGGATTTGTTGGTCCGATGGTTCCATGATCTAATGGTTTGATGATCCGATGATTCAATCGAAATCTCCGGCAGTCGGATATGTAGAAATAAAGAAATAAGGGCAGTGCGCGGTGTGTGCAGTTGAAGCATGCACTGCGTGAAATATGTTCTGCGGGAAGTCTGGAAGAGATCAATGGCGCTTGGGCGGCTTCACTACAGTGCCTTTATCCCAAGGGTCAGCCTAGTTGTAAGGCAGAACATAGTAAGTGTGGTGCAGAAATGAACCAACATGGAGGACAACCGATTGTATGAGTGGAAATGGATTTGACGTGTGCGAGGATCCTGGCACCTGAGATTGCGTGACCAGGGACAGGACATGATGAGCGTATATAGTATACGTCGCATGAGATCCGGTAGAGCTCCTCGGCAGATGACGTAGGGATATCTGGTCACTTGGAAGAGACGCGTCCTTTTGATCCCATAATGTCCGGCGTTGGCGCCAGATGACCAAGATCCAATGTTCACAAGGTTTGATTAGATGATTAGATATTTATATAGGTCCCATTGTCCATGATCGGGCACGATGCATGTTCAATGATAATCAAATGATGATTCGATGCCCCTGTAGTCCGGTAGCCCGATGATTCATGCAATGGTCCGATGATCCGACATGGTCCGATAACATGGTCCGCCCGATTGGCCCGTGTTGAGGTCTTCATGCGTGCACACCATAGACGCACAAGTATGCACCTGCGGTCGTTTGCGTTTTGGACCACCAATCCCCAACCAAGATCGGCCATGATGGGCCATCATCATGTTGCTTGGGGGTTTTGCACGCAGACGTAGCAGCGTGGGCGCTTGTGAAGTCATGCGATCTTTCCGTTCGCCAATATTCCGCTCCCCTTTATGCAACTGTTGTCGTTGGCTTCATTTTTGCTCTCAATGCACAAGATGTTCAGTACTGGTCAAGAGTCAGGTTTGATCCAACGCGTCAGGTAACTACAATGCCTCATGGTTTGACCCAGCAAGTTACGCCGCCACGGTGGCTGACGTCGATCTTTCTCGTTTGGGGACCTGCGCTACAAAGCTGAATTCAGGACCCATCATGTCGAAGCCAATGTTTGCATGTTGAAGGAGCCGAAAGCGGCCTGATTTGTTGTGACCACAGTCGTTTGAGCCTTGCCCTCGCCGTGAGGATATCCAAGCTCCGGGCAAAAATACTTGGATGCCACCGGCGATATAGATGGGGTCGAAAACATAAATGGCGTGCCGCTTGGTTGGCAAAAAACATGTTGCAGGCGTTGGAAGTACTCCAAAACTAAGTTATAGGCTGTGGCATGTTAGACCGTGCATGAAAGCTGTGCCACCGAATTCTGATGTGGCTACAATTGCAACACTGGTCGGCTGTGACAACAAAGGGTAACGTGCCATTGCCATCATTGGTTGTGCATACTTCAGGGTGCAGCATTTGCATTATTCTTGTCACATTTTTGCCCATCCACATCCCGCTTAGTACCTCCTGCCTCCATGCTCCGCGATCAGATTCCCGGGACTGGAAAGATTCAAGCTGCCTAGGAACCTCGTGAAATGTTGGCAAGACAAATGGTTCGTAGCTCCTTCATGCCGGGCAGATCCAATGAGATGCATTGCAGTGGTCACTAGTGGTGATGGATGGGGGATTCGAGAAATGATGCACAAGGCTTTCTTTTACAACATGCCCGTGGCCTTCGGCACAGCAATCACCAGTGCTTCTTGGAACAAATTGAACATCATTGAACCCTTGCAACTGCCATGTGGGGATTTATGTGTATGAAAATGTATCTTATGTAAATTTATGTCACTATTTCTGGAATTTTCCAGGGACCCTCATTGCAAGATCCGTCGTGAATCATTGAAGGCTGCAGAAGCTCAGGACCTTACTAGTTCGTCAACTGATTCGATGGTGAATTGTACATTTAGACAGAGACAGCAAAGAGCATAGCGGTATCCTTCCATGGTACTTTTACATTTTTTATTGGTACCTGCAAATTACTGTGTTAATCTTGAAATGACTTACCTCCTGAGGCACCGAATTTTCCGTAGAGAGTACAGCAAATTGAGTGAGGGTGTGCTCAATGGCACAAACATAGGGAAGGTCCATGAAGATCCCCGAAACCAAGAAACGCTCTCAAAATGCCTGGTGACTTTGAACGGCCACGTTTCTTTTCATGAGATTCAGGCTGACTATCAGCAGATCAATTCACAGCTCCAGTCCTTGTCGCTTGATCAACCTAGAATGGCACTTTTTTGACCAGCAGTGGGTAGTACTTTATGATTTGATGTATTTTGGAGCTTGCACTTCCTCCACCGCAGTTTTGCAAGCGCTTTCTTGGGTTGAACTATAAGGTTTTACACCTTCTCACCAGATGCAACCTTCGCTCTCTACAACCCCACTGCGATCCAGTTTCCAGAAAACTCAGAAGCGGAGTTCAGCAAGGGCAACTACCGGACGATGACCTTTGGCAAGGCAAGATTCGAACTGGAGCAGGCTCAGAATAGCAAAGAGATGTAGAATCAGAAATGCATAGAAATGCCCCTTTCAAAATGGTTTCAAGGCATGGGTGGTTTTCAGCAGATTCAATGGTTGAGACAACAGATTAGTGTCAGAAGCCAAGGGACGAAGGGATGGCTAGGACTAGAGTGAGATGTTTAGGTAGATTTTAGAATATTTTGGAATCTTTATCTATAGATGCGTTTAGTAGATCTTTTAATCTCTATTCCCCAATAGCAGAATGCTATGGGGTCTTTGCACAATATAGATTTCGGTGTGTTCTGGGCGAGCGCGGTTCCGGGAAGGAACTGGGTTCCGGGAACCGGGTCCGTGTTTCGATGGTTCCGACAGGTTTTGCGTTTCCAAGGTTCCGGGTTCAGTTTCCTGGAAACCGGGTTCCGGACCAAGGTTCCGGGTTCAGAAGGTTGCGTGTCCGAGGGTTCGAAGGTTTCGGTGTTCGATGGGTTCCGACGTGTTAGGTTCTGTTCCCGAGGTTTGGACGGAACCGGGTTCTGGGAACCGGGTTCCGGAAACCCGAGGTATTAAGAAGGTTCCGGGTTCCGGAGATTCCATTCCCAAGGTTCCGAAAGTTACTTTCTACTTTGCATGTATGCTTTTGTACTTTGAAAGTATAATTACTATATATGCAAATTGAAAGTGCACTTTTGTACTTTGAAAGTATACTGTATACTTGTACTTGGAAAGTGCACTTTTGTACTTTGAAAGTATACTTTGGTACTTTGAAAGTATACTTTTGTACTTGGAAAGTATGATTTTGCACTTTGAAAGTATACTTTTGTAGTTTGAAAGTATGCTTTTGTATACTTTTATATACTTTTGTATTTTGAAAGTATACTTTTGTACTTTGAACGTATACTTGTTTACTTTGAAAGTATACTTTCGTACTTTGCCACAATTCTTGCTTCAGGTTGCATTGAAAATCAATACAGCAAGGGCAAAGAGAGGGTGGTAATTAATGTCCACTTTAAACATGCAAACCTCCTTGCTGTTGGGGATACCACCTACGCTTATTTCATCTTATTTCACTACGACGTGTGACAAGATTTGCCGACAAGAAAAGGCACTTTCTTTGCCATCACTGCAAAACGCATTGGAATAGTGGCATGAAACCTTCAAAATTGACAAAGAAAGCATGCTTCTCATGGGATTCTACCGTTATCATGTGGTATGGTGACTCTTCTATGACGTCGGGTCATTGGGCTCGTGCATTCAGATTTCAATGTATGCCTTCCTCACAAAACACGCACATTTGTAACATCGTTCAAAGAAGTCTCGTTCGGAGAATCTGATCATCTCCGGGGCACCGAGGAAAGCAGCTCAAACTCTGATGCAGGCACAGTGCGCACGGTTTTTTACTTATTCAGATTGTTCATGATGTATTCCGGCATTTGCATGTTTTCGCCCTTTGTTCAGTTTGCTCCTCATAGCCTTGCTCATAGCGGTCTTGAACGGACACAAATGTCAACGATTCAAAGAGTTGCTGTTTGCGAAAGGGCTTCTCGCGTGGGCTTGATATTGCTGCTGATCGAGCTCATGGCCTCCTGGTGAACTTCAAACTCTCCGGAAGCGATATCCAGGCCAGGTGTGGCAAGCCTGAACAAAGAGGAACTGTGAGGCATTTGTGTTTATCTCGTGTGCTGCATGCTAATATATATATATATATATACTGTTCCGCATTTGTTGGGGGTGGTTGCAACTGCTGATATATATATATATATATTATGTATATAATGTTGTTTGTTCTTTTGTTCATCTCATTTCTAGCCTACTGTATGCGCTAGAATTAGAAGTACCAGCTGACCTTGAAGGACCTGCTCGTCAGATACGCCCAGACTCGTGGCCCATCCGGTAGTGGTGATTACTTCGCTGCGAGCTGCGGCTGGGCAATTGCGAATCGACAGCTTTGGGAAAATTCCTGGATCCCCCAAGCAACCACTTGCTCCAGCGGTAGGGGCCTCGTCGATTTGCAGCAAAACTTCGTGGTGTCAAAGTCCGATGCCGTTCAGTGTGGCACTTGTACACCTGGGCGTGCCTCAGTGAAGTCTGGGGACACTAGGATATGCTCAAAGTGCACCAGTGGGTCATACCAGAATCTGGACTGCAAAACATCCGCTGGTTTTTCCACTAACATCCTGTTGCCCGGTTCGCGTTGTTTGAGTCAGTGTTTGTTTGCATCATCCTAAAGATGTGCCCTTTGAGTTGGCATTTGAATCCCCACAGCCCGAGCTGAGGAATTCCTTCGGAGCTGTTGAATGCAACTCCTGTGTTCTTGGAAGCTACGCTGCGCAAGAGGGCTCAACCGAATGTACTCTGTGCGGCCTGGGCGAGTATGCCAGCGAGACTGGAATGACCTCCTGCTACAAATGTGCTGCGGATGCAGCGCAACTTGATATGTGGACCACTAGCCAGGAAGTGTCCACGGACACTGGGAGCCGCATCCTGGAGGTTCATTTCTCGGAGATCTATGATGTTTTTTGATATGCTTTGAATCTTTTGATATGTTTGTGTTGTTTGCGCAAGTAGACCCAGACAGATGCTTGGTGCATCTTGGTGCTGGGTTTGCTTTCTCTCCTTGTGAAATGTTGCTGCCCGTGGGCACTGAGGTGTTGGGCGCTGTCTCAGACTCTTTTTGTGCCTGTGGAGCTGGCCTCTTCCTTTGGCAAGGAAAATGCGAGGCAAGGCTTGCTGAATCTCGATGATTTGCTCAAATGATTCATGGCTCTTTAAAAAGAAACCCCATGAAACCCCTAGATGTCATCCAAAAGTCGAGAGATTTGAAATGTACCATTTCTGTTGGGAATGATTTCTTGTTTGAGCGCTGGCACAGGGACAAGAGCATTTGAGCAAATCTCGCAGAAATCCACTCTTGGCGGGCCAGGTTTGCAGCAAGGGTACCAGCTGCCCAGGCGGCAATCGCTTGGAACTCTTGCCAGGTTTCTGGGCTTTGAAGGATTGCCAACTGAAGTACCCCCGGCCAAGTAGCCCTGTCTTTGAACCCCTTTGAATGACAGAAGTCATGGTGCAGACATTTGCGGCACATGTTCTCCTTCCTCCCACTCAACCCATCCGTTTCTCCCTGGTGTCCGAATAGCTGGAAGTGCAAGCTACGTAGTTGCTTTCCGTTTTAAGATGCGGAAGGTTGACTCAAAGGCATGTTGCAGATTTCAAGCTGTGAAGCAGAGGTTGAAAATGTAAAAGCAACAAAAGAGATACCCCCAACTGCTCAAGGTCTAAGATGGTGATAGCTTGAGGGTCCCCACCAAAAGGTCTAACATGGTCGACCAAGCACTGTAGACTTTTCAGGGATAGCATTGTAGGCCTTAAATTATGGCCAAAAGGTCTGCAATGTTTTTAGTTGATATCATGCTGATATCGCTCGGCCCAGGTTGGCCTGGCAAACATTGATGTAGACCTTTAGGCTGAGCCAATTTCATGTCAGATCTTTTTCTCTATTCCAGACCGTTCAAGGTCTATTTTGGGTCTTTGGGTGGAGCAATCAGGGAGCTTGTTTTGTCAAAGTCAGTTGCAAGTTGAGGAATCTGTTGTTGGTTTAATTTGTTCAACTTAGCGTCAAATCTGATGTGATTGCAACAGGGCAATATCGTTGAAAGATCACTCCCTGTAGCCTGTCACCCAAGGCTACTTTTCATCACGAGAAGCGCCTGGCGAAGTCTACAAATGCCGCTATGACTATTTTTGTCCAGGTGGTGTTCCTGGCACATGCGCTGCTGGTCGTGATGCCACCACCATTGCCTGCGAGCTTTGCAAGGACGCAGCTGAGGAATTCACGCTGGTTTGAACCGTCTTTCGACTTGTTGAGTTTGTGCAACATTGTACATCCAGGATGGTTTGCGAGATGCAGAGGATGGCACTTGTGAGGCATGTCAAGATGGAGATTATGCCGTTTTCGCGCTGATAGCCACCAGGATGCAGGATGGTTCGCGCAGAATAGTAGTTTCCATACTCCGTTTTCCCATCACGCCCTCAAACCATCACTCCACCTGGCGACAGGCACGAAATAATGGCCAAAGGCATCGGAAAGCAAAGTTGACAAAGCAGCATTTTGCCAGCATCCAAGGCTTCGGTAGTGCTGGCTGCAGTGACCGGGTTGTACATTGGTTTCTTGGTTGCTCAGTGCAGGAGCAGTGCAGCATGGGTCCTCGCAATCGCAAGCGATCAAGTTTTGATGTTAGACTCCGTGCTTTCCAGCTGCAATACCTAGTCTTAAAAGGAAACCAGGACCAGCTGTGTTGATTCATGATGTTGATTGATCAGGTTTGCGGATAGAGAACAAGTCGTCAAAATCTGGCTCCTTGATCGTTGTTTCTACCAGCTTCACACAGCTTGTGACTTTGGTACAGATGCTTTCCGTTCTGCGTCGCTTCAATATTGAACCTTGGCCATGTCGAGAACAGTGTTGCAGGGATTTGGCCAAATGCCGTTTTGTGCCTTTGTCTTACCATCCGATTATTTTGTGGTGGTCGTGACCTAAATTGGAGGCACAAATCATTCCTACATCCCGAGTGGATTCAGAAATATTCAGACATAGAAAACATGCCCATGAAACTAGATAGGCGACCGTGGGCTATGTGGTACATAGCCCAGTAAGTGGCTTTTGAAATTGCATCTTACAGTTGAGTTTTGACATGTTCTAGATTCTGTACTGTCTATACTGTACATGATATTACCGCTATGGGGCACTGGAATTTTAGTGTAAACACCGCATGGTGCATGATTATGTACTGAAAATGCACAAATTGGGAGCTTCGAAACCAATCATTTGGGAAGTTGAAGGGGGAAAGTTGAAGTTGGCAAACCTGTTTTTCACTTTTTTCACCTTTCCACTGGGTCACATGAATTAGAGCCCAAGCATATCCCACCCACCACCCGGTGTGCTAAACATTGAAAGTGCTCTCTGGACCACGGCCCTCTACGGGTCCTGGTCCAACTACAGAAGCGAGAATCAGGATTGGCGAGAACCATTCTATAGCATTCTAGCCCCTTGGCGATCCAGAGAGTAGTGGAAAATGGCGGGAGACGAGGAAGCTAAGGGCAAGTGAAAGTTGGGTTCATTTGTGTATGTGTCTCGCTCATGCCGTTAAATTGTTAGTGTAGTATCAGAAGGTGAAACTGGACCACTATCAAATCAGCAGACTGTCAGAATCAAAATCCAGGCTGTCGGGCTGCCAAAATTCTGAGATAGAGCTCCGATTCAAACTGGTTTCAGTTTTTTCCCAGATCTATGCAGCACAGAATCACATACCCGTAGGTCACAGGGTGACACTTTGACAACCACATGAAATTCGCAAACAGCCAGGTGTTCATCGAAGTTCTGAGCTTTGACCTCGAGATGCTGAGTGTGAGCTGTTTGGCGACCATGAGTTCTGCTGCTGTTTTTACATTCAGGAGCCTCCTGATGCCCTGTTTGATGCTGCTAAGTCTGCAAATAGTTTCGGTATGCCCGGTATGTTGCAGTTTTTTTTTGCATGTGGATTAGCGAGACGAACACATAGAGCGGGAGCTCAGGTTGCTATGAAGAAGCACGTTTTCAGATTGTTCATGTCGGAATTGAAGCAATCTTTGGGACACCGCTCTGGTGAAACATGCAAAAGCATAAAGCTGCAGGCTGATTGCTTTGTTGGTGCACCTGTGCTTCCTCCTTGTCACGCGCTCCAAGAACTTCCGAGCCAGTGATTTGTGGAGGACTGTCCATCACGAACTCAACTGATCATAGGACATTATACCTCTCCAGGTGGACATTTGGTCATGTGGTCTAGCATCTAAGATAGGTGCCTTTGTGACATTTTGTGATTGCATTGCTGATGTTTAACGACATAGTGCCTACTCCTGGTGCTAGCCTTTTGCTGTCTCAGTGGTAGTGTTGAAGTTTTTGTTGAGGGTGAATCTGTGAAAGAAGTCAGTAAGTGTGTGTTGGGACTGTTGGGCACATCAATGATTTGCCCATGTCCAGCGTTTCCATTCGTGGCAGGACCATCGGAAGCATGCCCTTTGCCGTTCAGGGCTCTGGGGCGTTTTTTTTCTGGGGGCGTCAGGAACCATTTGCTGGTAGATCAATACAATCCTCCACAGCAAAAACGTTGCAAGTGCGTGAAATAGGGGACTACTCAATAAGTTGACATTGATGCACAATGTACTATGAATTAATGTGAAGATTGTGCAATTCAGCGAAAAGTAGGTATGCAGCATATTATATACATATCATGTGCAAAACTGTATGTACATATATATTGACATGAAGGAACATGCTTCCATTCTGGCTAGCGTTGTTTTGTGCCTCGAATCAACCCTACGTATCCCTATCTTTCTTAGAGGCCAGGAATTGAGTGAGGGTTCCGGCACCTGTTCCTGGAGACTTTGATTGTAGGGTTTGGGATTCGGGAAAAGGAATGAAACTGGACGTGCCACCCAGATTCACTTTCATCTTGCCAAATTGTGCCGAGAATAGTGTCCAAACCCCTTGTGTTTTTCATCGACCTTTTTTGTACCCAAACCCAGTAGAAGAGAGAAAGGGGAAGTTCAGACACAGGCAGGTACCCGGCCCAATCCAGGACCAGCATCAGGTGAGGAGGTAGATATATGTATCATTATGATATCAGTCATTATTGTTTTATCAGTTTTATCTATAATCCTTTGTATGTTTGCTTTCCTGCTTTTGTTTTCATTTGCCATTTGAGGTTCTTGATTTTCTTCATCATCCTGTTCTCAATGCTGTTGGCACCATTCCAGTGCAGTGTCCTGGCGTTGCACCTTTGCTCTTCGTATGCGCCCAGGGCGATTCATGTCTTGGCCACCAAGGTGCACACCCGAGTGGACAAGCGACTCTCAAACGCTACGGTGCTGTTTTTTGTGATGGTCAAGGAGAGCATCTTCAAATCCTTCTCGTTGGAGGTTGGGTCTCCAAAAGCTCATGCGATATCATGTGATTGCATTTGCATAAGGAGAAAAACTCAAGACCTTGGCTTGGTCCACATGGCAGAATATCAGAAACCAGCACATAACCAAAACAGCGGCAACAGCTCAACCTGAAAACATCTGAAATCAAAGATAAGCAAAGCAGCAAACCAAAGACAAAATACGCCAGAATAGACCCCAGATAGTACAAATTATGTTTGTTTTTCACATGGAAAATCGCACAGCCATGGCACCCACCCAGCAAATGGCCAAGCCACCTCAGACATGGACCCATTCATGGCACTCCAATGGCACCCACACGTGGCACCCAGCAATGGCACCGACATTCCCACCTCGGTGGTTGCCGGACTACCCCATCCCCCGCACTGCACAAACCTTTATGATAAATCACTAGCTATTTTAGATATAGTAAGTCATCTTGTTGTGTGTGGATCGGATACCTCGGTTCCCGGTCGTTCACCCCGCCCACATCGGGTCAATGAACCGAGAAGTCATTTTGTTCATGTAAAGTATAGTTTTCACCTCAGAAAAGTTATGGTGTTCTGCACATATACATATCTTGGCTCACAGTTCATCACAGTTCAACCATCCTTGAACTTGCTCATGTGACTCATGTGGTGGATTGATTTCATCGCATGCACTGTTCCCATCCCAGAAGGATCCAGGGCAACTGAATGGGTCAAGTCTTGGAACCACTCTCTAGACTCTGGACATCAGAGGAAGACTGGCAGAGAATTCGCTGTTTTCCCTGCCGTGAAAGCTACTGGGAGTCAATGAAACGCTGTATTTGCTACTGGTATGAATTAGAAAACACTTGGCAGCATAGACCCCAGATAGCAGCTAGCAGCCACGCATGGCATCCAGCAATTCCATTCAGCAATGGCACCCAGCAATGGCACCCGGCACCACACCCTATGCCGAAGTCGCAACCACAGCCCCCTACTATTGGAAGTAAACCCTATAGCTCTCGCTATCTGGGGAAAAGCCAACTACCTGCATCAAAACCGTGTGCACTACCGCCACATGCAGCTTTCGACCCGGTGGTGTTTATGAATGGATGTTTGACTTGACGGACGGTGACTATGTGAAGTTCATCCTGATATTGCATCCTGTGGAGGTGTGGCTTGCTTGATGCCGTTGCTCTTCCTGGCAATATGTCCCTCGTTTGTCGTTGCGATTCTTAGGCCTTGACACAGATGAAAGTTTGCTGTGGTGCTGTTCCTCTGATTTTTGGACGAAAATTCGTGTAATTTGTAATGTAATTAATTGCTGTTCTAAAACCCTTGGATATTTACTTTGGGTTCTTGACATGATTTTTGTCGTTCTTGCGCTGAGGTACATGGGTTGTGGTGGTAGAACTTCCTTTGCGTTTGGCAAGGCGTGATGTTTAGTTGAGAGGATTGAAAAGGTATGCTCAAAGATCTGAAAGTCCGAAAGTAAGTGTGGGGAATGAAATGGTGGCAGGAATCAAGGAGATCCTAATACTGAGCACTTCCGAGCACATCACAATATATTCGATATATTGATGTGATGAGATAGATAGATCTACTGTATATATATATATATGATTATATACCATTATATGTATATGAATGTCTATGCATGCATGACATGCATGATATGTTTATAGGATCGGGAGTGCAGACCATCAATGATAATTGTGTTCTTGCGTAATTGCCATCCGGTTGAGGTCGGACGCTCGATTTGTGGAAAACTGTTCCTTTCTGATTAGACGTTTCCGACCTGGCGCTGAAATTGCCTCTGTGCTCCTTCTGTTGAGGCGCGAATTTGTTCAGACGTAGTCAAGCACGTCAAGATACAGTCGAGCAGTCCAGTGGTGTTTTTGCATGTGCGATTGTGATTGATTGTAGGATATATGTATATATGTATATAATTATATATATATATATTGTGTGTGTAGATTTCAAGATGTTTCAGAGCCTCCACCAAAGAAGTTCAGATTCCGGATCGAGCCCATTTGTTCACGTTCACAGTTCACTTCTCCTGCCATGAAGGAATGCAGTAGTGGCACTGTGCCCATTGGTGACCACCACATCTGGCCAGCTCTTGATGATGAGTCTGATCTTGTACGTCACCCGCTCGTGAATAGTGCTTCAAAAGCTTTCGCAAGAAACTTACCAGTACGTACATTCAGTAATTCTTACTTTGTACATGAAGGTGGTATTAATGTGTTTGTTGCCGTCATGCAGCCGTCCCCAAGAATTCTTCGGTCTTACAGTATTACATCATTGGCGTACACGCCGGATCGTACCGTACAAAACAGGAAATGAACAGCATTTTGATGCATTTCGCCAATGTTTTGTCACGAAATGGATGATGGTGGTGCAAGCGTCACGGCGTCAGTTGCTCAAGCTTTCCAGATCTTTCCAAACTCAGGTCAACTTCTTTTTCGTTGCTTTCTTGAAGCCCTGGCATTCGATGAGCCTTTGCTGCATCAACCAACCTAGAAGGCTATATATATATATATACACATATATATTTATATCATATATATATATATATATATGTGTGTGTGTAAGTTTAAGCAACAAAGACAGGTCCAGGTAGAGTGGACATGTTTTTTCTAGAACAAATTCAACAGCCGGCACGAAGCCATTTGCGTAGAAATGATTTGAAAAGATGGAATCATGAATACCAATGTTATCAATGAGTTGAATCAAAAATGGCATGAAAAAGAAAAAGGTGATGAACTGGAGGCAAAATGTTAATTAAATAAAGTATGATAAAGTGACAACAGGGAACTTAAGGAAACTTGACCCTGGCAAAGCATTCAGATTCTCCTTGCCTGACCTAATGAGAGGGAATTCAACTGACCTCAGAGAAAGGGAGTGGCTGAGTGGAAAAGCTCTGACAAGGCAAACTCAGGAAGGGCAGGCAGCAAGCAGAAGGGATTTGAAACAACCTCCAGGAATAGGTGCAAAACTGTGCGAATAGAGTTTGATGAGTTTTTGTCCAACCCAAAAGATTCAGATGGAAAGACTGGAGGCAGTTAAGACATCACCCGCCACAAGCCACTAGAGGCTTTGCAACGTTCTTGACTGCATCCTGGTGGCGGGAGTCTTGGTGATCCTGGACATGGGCTCCATATCTGTGGAAGACTCTGACCCGGATGCTACGCTCCTTACAGTCACCTGGAAGCTGCTGGGGGAAATTTTGGTTGTTTTGTTTTCAGTTTTGTTGTCCTTCGGATTCTTTTGGTCGTCTGGTTTTGTGGATTCGTTTGGTCCTTGGTTTTGTGGTTCTTTGGTCAGCAACAGCAACCACACAACAAAACAACACCAGCGCACCAGGACCACCCCCCCCCCCACGCCGCCGCCGCCACCGCCACCAGCGACGACGACGACGACGACGACGACGACGACGACGACGACGACGACGACGACGACGACGACGACGACGACGACGACGACGACGACGACGACGACGACGACGACGACGACGACGACGACGACGACGACGACGACGACGACGACGACGACGACGACGACGACGACGACGACGACGACGACGACGACGACGACGACGACGACGACGACGACGACGACGACGACGACGACGACGACGACGACGACGACGACGACGNGACAACCACAACAACAACAACAACAACAACAACAACAACAACAACAACAACAACCACAACCACAACCACAACCACAACCACAACCACAACCACAACCACAACCACAACCACAACCACAACCACAACCACACCCACAACCACAACGACGACAACGACAACAACAACAACAACAACAACAGCGGATCAACAAATACAAATTGATCAAAATAGTACAAACATGGACATGCAATCGCTACCAACGAGTGCACTGGGGGGAGGTGCCGCGCCCTCCCCCCCAACCTCCCTCCAGTTTGTGACGAGGCATGGAATCCACAGCGAGGATTAAACAGATTGAAAAAATCAGAAAGCTGATCCACACCCACGTTAAACTTAGCTGATGGATGCTTGATGGTGATGCCGCAATTGATGCAATTTGTGGATAGCCCCGAAGCATGGGGCTTTCCTAAGACAAATGATTGTTTTTAATGTATATTTGTAGATATTTATCTGTGTACAATGTTCATTACCTGCCAATGTGACCCTGTTGGATGTGAAACCCCCTGATTATCCCTGGTGATCCCTGATGTATAGTACATGCCGCTGTTTAGGGTAGTATAAGCTCGAATGAAGCAGGGTTTGCGACCCGCTGACCTTGAACAAAAGAAAATGATCAAGAGACGTCGCTCGCCATTTGTGAAGAAGGTGATGGTGTTCCTCATCATCATGATACTGGCCATCTTGGTGACCCTATGTCTGGGTAGCTTCAAATATATTCAGCAGAAGTATAGAAAGAAGCGACTCGGCAGCTAGGAAATGGTGAGAAGCACCCGGGCTGTGAAATGTGAAAACACGGATGGCAATGTTGGACTTTGGACCACCATTTCATGATTTTTTGACTTGGCCAGTTGCATCCGGATGAAGGTTTCGCTTCTTCCTTTGCCACCAGAAAAATGCAGCGGGAGCAATGGCAAGACTTCTAAAGATGGAACTGGAAACGCAATTGCCAGGTGCCTTCGGTTTGAAGCTACCCGATCCCAAGGTATCAGCTTATCATAGCGTGTTCAATTCAATTTGATGAGAAGGAATGATTGATTTGTTTACCATAAAAGGCGTACGAGCTGCGCATCCATGCGTTTTCAGCATGATTCTTGTTTTGATGATTTTGATGACCGCCTTTGCTTTTCGAGGCGTCAAAGTCATACGGTTTCGCCGTTTCGCAACAGGTTTTTGCATTTGCAAGTGATTGCCGTAATATGTCAAGAATCTGGTAAAACTGATTCCGGCACCAAAATGCAGGGGCTCACCGCACGAGTTATAAACGATTACTCCAGTTAGCAAAGGAAATGCCAAATGCACGTTGGCGATTATAAGCTCGCATGGTACAACTAGCATGGAGGATTGGAGGCGATCGCCCACTTCATCGTTTATATAGAATGGCCGCTTCAAGCAACCAAAACAAATCGATGAAGGACGAGCAGTGAGAAACAAAAGGGAATAGAGACCTCTAAATCACTGCCTGCCAAGAGTTTCACACTTTTAGAACATTGCTCTACTGGTGCATTACTCCTGATGCAATTTGCTTTGGGCAGCAGAGCGTTCAAGCAAGCCAGCCATTTAAGCGTACTCAGTATGCATTCATGTAACATTTCATTACATTGATGATTTATTTTCGAATGTTTAATTTATGTTTGCCGTTTCTTGCCCTACCCTCGTGCCCGGTATACGACGGTTTTCGCAGTCGCTCGCAGCCGTCACTTTCCCTTCGATTTTTTTCGATACAGTCCATCCTGGGAACTTTCTGTCACTTGCCTGCCAGAGGCACCTAGTTGTAGATTCGATGTGGACCCTTGAAAAACATGTCAGGTCATGACATGTTGAGGTACGAAGAGTTTCATCGATTGCGATGATTTGAATGACCTCACGCGGCTCTTCAGCTACGTGGGGCAGGACCGCGGATACCCTGAGCCATGAAATTCCTGTGGTCGTGTGGAAGCTTGGTCAGTTGCTCAGGTGAGCTCTGAACATTAACCCTGTGCATGTTCCCCAGGACACAGACACATTCCTTGTCTTGGGCAGTCCAGCAATCCTAACACGCAAATGGTGCGTAGGCGAAATGGTCACAGTGGCTCAGCTGCAAGTGATGGCACCCCAGCCAGGTCCGTGATGAGGGTTTGGGGGGGATGTAATAGCTTTAGACTCGTTTGCGGACATATGCTGTGAAAGGATGCAAACGCGTTGTCTCCTCATTTTGTTGTTGTTTTGTTTGAACCGTTTTTCCTATCAAAGTGAGTGTTGCGGCCAGCACAAGCTTGGCAACAATTTCCACCTGGTCCACACAAACATGGTATGCAACTCCCCGATGTTCACAAAAAAAACACGAGAGGCAATACGTCCAGTAGAGAAATTTCAACATACTATCATCATCCATTCATGTTCATCCACCATCATCCACCCACTCGAAGTGCTTGAAGTGCTGATGATGTGGGACAGTGTTCATGATGTCTCACTAGTGTTTGTCCTCCAGCTGTATGTCTCCGGCCCCAGGCACAGCAGAATAATGTCAATACCATACTACTGACATGGCCCGACTTCACAAAGCCAGATGAGACTTTCATCGAGAACTACACCAGCCTCGTTCCGGACTCTTGAAGAACTTTAAAGGTTCAAATTTATTCACAAGCAGCAAGCTGATTTGTCAAGGCATGTCAAGACACAATTGCCTTTGGCGCGTTTTTTTTTGTGCAGCTTCAACAAGCTAGGATAGCTAGGTAATCTTGGACTGCAAGATGGAAGAACTTGATGTTTCTGAATATGCGAGGGAAAGCATTGTAGGTTGTAATATGGATGTTCAATGGATGTTCATGCTGTATAATGCTACTTGATGTGCCATTTGGATCCATTTGGATCCATTTGGCCTGGTGCTTGAGCAAGTAAAGAGCTTTGAGATAGGTGCCACTGCCTCACCCCAGGATGTGAACGAACTTGCCAAGTACGGCATCAGCCTATCAGCCGTCCACGACGCCTTTAGGTGGCTATGCACTGTCAACACTCAAAGTTTGCCGAGGGCAATCACCCCCAACACTATCGCCGATGTGGTTGGCTGCCATTTGCTCATGGCACGTTTTGTTTTTGTCTTTCTTTTGTCCACATTACATCCCATCGTGATCCAGCACATTTCAGGAGGTTCTATATTTGTTTATCAAAGGAAGTTTAGTTGCAGAACTCCCAAATGACCGACTTTTATTTATTTTCCTGCCATCTCTTGTGCCACACTGAGAGATGGATTTGAGGTTGGCTCATTAACACCTCAGAGGATGACAAGGAGCCAGAGCATTGGGCAAATGTAGCTCCTGTCGATCTTCCGCATTCAAGTCAAATGGTAGTGGTGCACCAATGCGGCAACAGTGGTATGTCACGCAGTTTGTTGACCATCATTGTCTCGCTTGTCTTGTTGTTTGCATCAAATGATGCATGGGCGCATCGTCATTTCCGCAAGAACTAATTAAGCCCCATCTTTGCTAGGTTGTGGTTGCACTCGTTAAACTCATTTCCACAGCATGATGGAAGTCAGTAAGTTTGATTTTTCCAGGCTATTGGAAAGTGAGCTTTTATCGCCCTGAAATACATGACTGTCATGCCATAACCCGGATCCAAAAGGCCATGTCCAATGTCCAATGTCGGTCTGCAAGAACTGTTTGTTGTTTGCGTTGAGGCTCGTTGAGGCCTGTAGGTGCATTTGCAGCGGCAAATTTGCCTTCATAATGCCATGAATTTCCATCCCCTAAAAAGATTTGCCAAGCGCATATCCTCACGCCATGAAGCTCGAAAGGAAGTCAACTTCGGAGTTTTCCACAGATTGCCCAGCCCCTTGGGTTGCAATGCTGAATATCGTTGCTTCTGAGGCTATCATTGAGAACCTAAGCTTGAACTCTATTTGTGATACGTCCAATTAGACTTTAGGACGCAACACAACTTTGCCACTTTTTGAATCAGCATGGAACCATGGAGCCAATGAAAACACAGCCAGGTATTGGCAGATCCGAAGGATGCTGAAGCTGTTGCAACTGCTATGGTACTCACAAACTTCTTGAAACCGAAGCTCTTGACAACCAACTTGCCACCTCCCTCCTTGCTCTTGGAAGGCTCCAAGGCAAGGCATGCAATCCGGAATCCAAAGCCTGAAAGGTTGAATTCTATTGAAATCTTGCGAGCACCCCAGCAGCGATGTTTGGTAGCGGCTTATTCGATCTTATTCAATCTTATTCATAATTCGTCCCCCCAACACAGATGGAATACGACAGAGTCAGTATCATATTGGTTTGTTTGAGAATATCCCTTGGATGTCTTGTCAGTGTTTCAAGAGCATTGCTGTGACGCAGATGTTCATGTTTTTCTGCGTGTTCAAGCTTTCCATGGCAGGTCCCGCAAGAAACTTGCGTGTCTTTATTGATTTGCAGCGGCAATTGCTTCAAGTCACCACAGGTGGGGGAAAGGTTTGGGCAGGACATTGGTGAACAAGTGCTTCGTAAGAAAGCCGCCTCCCGGTCGTCTCCAGTTCACCTCTACCAGGTTGGCATCGTTTCTTCCGTACATAATTGGTCCATGAAAATTCCGCGCTTAATCTATACGAGTTTGAGTAGCTAAAAACGGAAGCTGTCTTGTGGGGGTAAGGAGACATGGTAAACTTGCCAAAGCATGGAAGACCGCACGTTAAAGTGCTTCAAGTCAGCTTGGTCATTTGGGAGAGTGTTACTGTACCGGAGGCTGCTGAGGATGTTCACTAAAGCTGTGAGCTGTGCTGTTGAAATTGGCGGAGCCAATGCTATGATGAAGTTCCAGACTGTGTGTATGTGCGTTTGTGCGTGTGGGTTTGGCTTTGGCAACGATGCACGATGGTGGATGGCTTATGTACTCTAGTTGTATGCTTTCTACATATACTGATTTTTGTTTGGTGGTATTTGTGCAGTTTGTTGATGTTTGTTGGTAGGCTTTGACTCCGATCAATAATGATAAATAGAGGGCTTGCGCGAGGTGCAATCCTGGCTGCTGGAAGCAAGTCAACTACCAGACTGCGGATTGATTCCAGTCATTGCAGAGGACTGAGTGGGCCTGGGATGAATGTAAAGTGCTTGTCGCTGCGTGCATCCTGCGTGTTTTGATATTTATTTGACTTGAAAGATATTGTGCAACCTACGACTCAGCCCTCCATGGTCACTCCAGATGCAGCAAAAGCGCGTTTGGGCACGTTATGCCATAGGACAATTTCCTGGTACCATCGCCAGTCATGTATGCGGAGCTACGTCAAGAGATAGCGATGGACGAGGAAGTGTTTGAGCACTACTGCAGGGCCTCGCGGCAGAAATAGCTGACAAACAGCAGACTGCTGTACCACACAAGTCTTCCACGAGTTTCGACAGTAGGACGGGCTGTGGGTTCAAATTCTTTCAGGTTGTGAGTAGTGTCAATTTGTTTCCTGGATAGTTTATGCTTTGACTAGATTCTAGACGTTAGACAGTAAAGGACGCATAACAGCTTTCTGCGCCAAATCCAAAGTACAGAACGAAAAAAGATGAAAAAAGTAGTTTGGACCAGGGAGGACCCAACATGTTTTTGACATTTACATATGCACACGCAGTTCAGACTACCTAACATCATGAACATATTGGTTGTTCGGCCAGCAGTGAGACCACTCAAAATGATTTAAGTGACACCTCTGAATTGTCAAGGTTGGATGCGGCAAGGTGAGCTATTCCCCACCTTTGAAATGATAAACTACGAGTTTTCCTGATTTTGGGCAACTGATAGGCCATACTTTCGCGCCCGGAATCTGAACCCCGCCCAAACAATTTTGCAGTTTTACATTTTTAGCTTCATACCTCACGTACCCCTGAACAAGTCTTTCTGAACATGCTAACAGTAATATTTGGACGCATTTGGAAGTAGAGGTTGGTTTGATGCTAAGATATTTTGGTTGGGTATCACATCAATACAAGCATGTTTTACGTCCTTTACTACGCCTGGCACCTTGGAGGCACATGGATGTTGTGCCATAAATTGCTGCCAATTTGTGGTCATGTGGTCCTTTGGATCTCAGGTCATCAAAGCCATTTTCCAAGAGATTGCCGTGGTTTTCGTGCCTCAGAACTATTCTTCGACCCACGAAGACTTGCAACTGCGCGCCAGTCAGGCTGCCATGAGGTGGGAGCTGCAAATGTGCAAGCATCAAGCTTGTCCTGTTTCAAACACAGAAATAAATACATCAAGTTGCAATTCAAGAGTCACTCATGTCACTCCATATTATTTCCATTTGCTTATAAAGGTGCGAGAATTGTTCTTCAGTCAATTCTTTGACACATTTTTTTTTCACTGAGGCTCCAGGCAGGCCTCCGACCATTGTCACAGAAATTGGAGGGACTCCAGACCAGGACCCGATGTAGAATGAGGTTGTCCATCCATTCCCTTGTGTGCATGTGTTTGATGACAGTACTAGCTTTGTTTCCTTCTTTGTATCCTTCGTCCCATTTTTTGGAAATCCTTCATGTTTGTGCGTGTCTCCTTGCTGTGGTTATTGCTGGCTATTGTAACTCCCTCTTTGATGTTTGCTCATGCTTCTCATTTGGTTTCTCTTGTTTCACTTTTTGTGAGGTTTCTCCGCTTCAGGCTCCGAGTGTCTTGTTTTTGCTTTTTCATTGCTATGTTGCTCCTGTATTCTTATGTGTTTGTCGATTGCATGCTTCTTCTGTTTCTCCTTTTCCAGTACTGGTAGCATTCTTCTGATGTTTCTTGCTTTTGCTATTCATGTGTCTTTGGTGCGTTTTCCCTTTTTGTTTCATTTGTTGTGCGTCTCATTCATAGAACTATTCTGATTTCGGTTCTTCTTCCTGTTCTTTCAAGCATTGTTTCTGTTCTCCTCCTTCTCTTTATTTGACTCTATTTGTTTGATTCCGGTTGTCATTGCTTATGGAAATGGTGTTGTAGCACACTGCAGCTCATGTAGTTTGCATTAGTTTGCCACCTATGATCTAGAATTGGCAAGCAAATGAATTTAAGACGTAGTTGGTTGCAATTTGGACGAGGTTCACAGTTTGAACAACAGAACTCACCGATCCTTTTCTTTTGTGCCGTAGACACTTTGTCGCAGATAATTTCTATTGTTAGCTATCAGCTTTGGCTGTATCCAGAGTCATGTTTCAGCTTTTCGTACGAACTACACAAGGTTTCAGCGAGCATTGGCCATATACACGACAGTTGCTGTTTACTAGCAATCATGACCCAAGCTAGTTTGTGATTCAAATGCGGGAATTGCAGCAGGAGCTACAAGGCATTGGAGAAAGCTTCGGTCGTACATACCAATGCACCAGAAGAGGACCGAAGAACAAAATCAAAAGAAGGCCCTCGGAATTTGGCCATACCTGCCCAATTACCTTATTACCTGCCAATTTGGATCCATTCGGCTGGTTTGAAGATGTTTCAACTGGCTCTGTTGGCCAAGGTCTTCAATCGAATAAACCCTGACCTTCAGAACATTTCACCCAAAAGCATCATATCAACCCTAATTCATAACGATCCTGAACCCAAGGAAACACCAAACCCCAATGAACCCTTCGTATAGCTGTATGGCTTTCTTTTTTCCCGTTTGTGTACACCACTTAGTTAGCTGAACCCCAGAGATGGCAATGAAAAAAGTGAGCCCGAGCTGTTTTTGTTTGGATATGTTGGTACAAAAGTTGTACTGTACTGGGTAGGTGTTCTTACTCGTCTCGGGGGACAGATCTCGTCTCAAGTGTAGGTGTGCCGTTGGGAGGAGCTTTAAAAAGTAGATCCCATCATATATTATAAGATCGTAATCCGTCAATCATATTGATTAAGGCTTAGAGACCCCAAAACACAAGGGCACACTAGCATCTGTGAGTGTCTATGTGTGGTACTGGGTTCATGGGTTTACTCGTGCCGGTGCAAAGATCTCGGGCCAACTGCAGGGTCCTATGGAAGTAGCTCATCAATAACAGGTCACATACTGATATTTTGATGTTATGTTTGCTGCGTTTGGTGACCCAATCGCATAGGCACACCTGCATTTGTCATCAGATATGTCGCCTAGACTGTAGTTGTTTTTCTCAAGGAGGTAAGGGTGCCAGCTGCATGTGTACCTTTGGAAGTAGCTCATCAAATAAACGTACACATATCTAGTAGTTTTGTTTGTTTTGTTTACTCACCCAATCGCATCGGCACACTTGCATTTGTCATGAGATGCGTCACCGTTGTTTTTTGTAGAAGGTAGAGGTGCCAACTGCATGTGTACATATGGAAGTAGTACATCAAACGAACGTGTCACATACATATATCTAGTACTTTTGTTTGTTGCGTTTAGTCACTCAATCGCATAGGCACACCGGAGGTAAAGGTGCGTTGCAGGTGTTTATGAGTAAATATGTCTGTAATGATAGGCCATCCCTGCCCTAGCCATTCTCTGGACCTGGTTTGAACCTCGTTGGGACCTCGTTTGAGTGCAATGTTCATGCCGCCTGTGGCACCATGCTCGTACTGTTGCCTGCATCGCTTTCTAAGTGGTTACAACAGCTATAGGCTTGCAAGCCCCACTTCGCTATGTGATGTGTGGTTGGCCGCCAGATGTCTCCTCTCATTGCATGCCTGCAAAATATGTGCTGCCTGATATCTGGATTGCTACAGGCTCTTATGCAGCTACTTGGTGCAATTGCACATTGCATGCGTAGAGCGGGAATGTCGAAATTCCGTTGCATTGCTCATACCCGCGGATACATGTAGCACACGGGTTATGATGGCTGTCTTCCAAGGAAATGTGGCCCAACGAGCAAAGCGGAGAGCCCAGGGGGCAATCCGACGGTGCACTTGAAAGATACCTGAACTGCAAAGACCCAAAATCAAGCAACTCCCGGACACCAACAAACCCCAAAGAATACAAAAGATAACGACGCTCTGAACCTCGAGGGGCCCCAGGCGTAGAACCCAATGACCTTGCATCCTTTTCGGAAACACTGAAGCGAACCGCGGCTTGGAGACATCTAAAGACCCTACTGTAGCCCTGAACCTTGTCCCGCAACCATGCAAAACCCAAGCACCCACAGCTTAAATCATGTTTAATGTTGTCCCTCACGTTCTGTAGGTGGTGGTGTTATTGTTCAGTCCCATGTGCTTTAATTGAATATTGTCGCAGGCACAACACGGACGACCCCGAGCCAAGGCAGCACAAAACATAATGCCCACGCTCCCCCAATTAGATTCTGAGATCCACTAATCCGGTGGCTTTCCTTCGTGGATTCTAATGAGCTGCAATTCGTTGGCACTCATATGTGTGTCGTGACTGTGGTTGGTCGTGGTTATTCCTTTCAACCCCTTGGGCGTTCGAAAGAGACTGCGCTGCAAGTACCTTTACTGCACACTCCCTTACAAGACTACAACAGAAAATGCCTTTCTACCTTTTTTGGGCCTTTCAGGACACAGCATTTGATCGCACCATCACAAGAGCAACACATTCGAAAAACTCAAATTACCACAGGAAACATGATTGATTCTGTCATTGGTGCCTTCGAACTGAAAGTGCGAAAAGGCACGCTTGGAAGCCACCCGCAAGGCTGTTGCTCGAGTATTTGTTTTTGCTTTTCTATTTGATTTGATTTGTGAGTATATGTTTGATATGTTTCTCATGTTTGCCATGTTATGTTTGTTTATTTTTGCAATTTTCCACTGCGTGAAATTATGTAGTTTTTAAGGCCCCCTTCGCACGCTTTGAGCATGTATTTCTTTAGCCTAGTTTGCTGCATACTGGATACTATTGTCTCAGCAGTGTTTCCTGCACATGTCATTTCATGGTTATAATTCCTTGCCGTACCGGAGGACTCGGAGGAAGCCTACGATGGGAAAGGTGGCCGTAGTGGCTTTGTGCAATCCGACACTTCAAGCACCCCCAGATCAAGTAACCTCATTAAAGAAATGTTCTGAGCCCGGAAGGCTCAAGAACGGTTAGCAAACTGCTGGCAATTTGTTTGTATGTATGCGCCGTTTGTTCTGAACTGTTTTCGCTGACTGCTCTTGTTTCCCCAAAGGGGTCACTCAAGGGAAGTTTCCAAGTGATTGCAGTGCTTGCATCTATTGGTGTGCGTGTGCGCGCGCTTTTCCACACTGTTTGCCACTTAGCTTCCTCGTTTCCTCAAAAGGGGAACTCAATTGACAAGGGAAGTATTCCATTGATTGCAGTCCTGTGCCTGCTCTCCGCCTACTGCCAGCATTTTCCCAGCTGCAAGAGCACGCTGGGGTTTTTGCGGTGGTTGCGGTGGTTTCGGATGTTGGCGCCATAATTCAGCGCATTTCTCAGAGAGCGTCCTCAGTTTCTAAAAGTGTCCTTGTAAACCTGCATCTTGTGAACCTTGACGTGAATTTAGGAATTGGATAGCATGGGTGCAAGCAAAGTCTATAAGTCTTGTTTGAAAAGTAATTCCCACCATGCTGACAAGATCTGCCACAACCGCATATAAATCCTTGCTACTCCCTCCCTTTGATTGCCAGGCTGCATGATATCGGTTTCTCACGACCAAACTAGTCTTGGATGGAGCTTGGATGATGCCCAATCGCCACCCCAGAAAAAGGGCAGTCAAGCAGTAGCCCGTGCAAGTGCCTCCACTCGACTTCAGCAGAGCTTAGTTCCTGGCGCTCCAGCATATAAAAGTAGACACAAAATAGATGGAGAGAGAGAGAGAGAGAAAGAGCATCAAAATGGTATTGTACCTTGCTTTTAAGAAAGCTGGTTTTCTGGATGTCAATGATGCATTTCTTTTTAAAAGGTCGCTTTGGCTCACTTCAGCTTTAGAGTGTCGCCGCAGTTCCACGTTTCCATCGCTGCACGAAAGCAAAAAACAATGGCAGTAGCAACAGCTGCACCAGCAGCTGTGTCAGATGATCGCATCAAGATGGAGTGCGACAAGTGCGGCTACAAATGCGTGCCGCAGTGGCTGAATGACAAGGCGCACTGTTTGAAATGCCAAGCAGTGCTTCGGACGCGAGGTTCAATCCATGAAGCCAAACGTGAAGTCTTTGGTGCCGAGGCCAATGGCGAAGGCCGCCGTGTATCAGGAGAGGCGAGCACCTTCAAATTGGCACCAAGCAGTGCAATGGAATCAGCAAGCGGAACTTGTTCCAAGTCACCAAATGGAGTGCATCATTGGAAATATGGCAAATGCAACTTTTGCCAGCAAGCTGAAGGGAAACTAGCCAAAGGCCCAGGTGTCAAATCCAATCCTGGGGGAGCTGCTGAGTGTGATAAAGGTGGCAAATGCATGTTCAAGTTTGCCAAGTGCACCAAGTGTGGCCGAGGGGAGTCCGGGATGAAGGTGGAAAGGGAGGAGGTCCGAAGAATCTCAGATGTTTCTACGGCCTCAAGTGGCACAAATGCATCCAACCCTCCTCGTCAACCGCGACCACAAAGCCCTCAGTTGGCAGCAGCCGCTGGCTTGCTTTTGAAAGATCCTAAACCTGAGGAGGAAGTGACCAAGAAGATGTCCAAAGACTCAAGCGATTCCCGAACAACATCCAAGGGGGAGGCGCGCAAGACCTCAAAGGGTTCAAACGAAGACCGCACGAGAATGCAATGCCACGTTTGCGGATACAAATCCATTCCTCAGTGGCTCAATGACAAAGCACACTGCTTGAAATGCGATGCAATTCTTAAGATGCTAGGCTTTTGAGCTAAGTTTTTCGTACCGGTTTGTCATTGTATGATATTGTCATGTGGTCGTCGTCGTTGTTGTCGTTGTGTTGTCGGTCTCGGTGTCGGTGTCGGTGTCGTTGTTGTTGTTGTTGTTGTTGTTGTTGTTGTTGTTGTTGTTGTTGTTGTTGTTGTTGTTGTTGTTGTTGTTGTTGTTGTTGTTGTTGTTGTTGTGGTCGTCGTCGTCGTTGTCGT
>DF241105.1:0-51565 GCA_000507305.1 Breviolum minutum Mf 1.05b.01
TGCAATCTGCTCATCAATTAGAAAATCTGAAGTGTCATATATTATTAAAGCATCATCAAATGCTGATATCATCTATTAAAGCATCATCAACCCAAGACCTGGTATTTCTTGAATGAAATGATTCTGTCATCACCACCGGGATGTGGATTTATATCCTTGCTCCCAAGCTGTGAACATGTTTTTTTTTCGCTGGCCGTCGCTCGATGGTGATTCAATGCAAGGTGGCAAGTAGTGCTCAACTTGGACTTAAAAAATATGTGATGTTTGGAGTTGGTGCGGTCCATAATATTATATATGATCCTCTATAATCCTCTATACGGACAGCCTGAGGGTGCCCCAGCTCTTCATGATAAATAAAACTAGATTTCCCAATCATAGAATTCATACCAACATACATGATCAGATACCTGTTGAAAGCCACCTGCGTACAGCTGCCATGTGGTGGAGCTTTGCACGATGGGCCTGTTGAGATTACATGCCCTCAAAGGTGCGCATGCCCCCTTTGAGCTTGAGGCTTGAGTAATGGGCATGCATGTGCAAGCCGTATCTTTTAAGATTTTGAAAGACACTCATATATTATTTTTGTTTGTGATGATTTGGTTCATGGGTTACTGGCTATGGAGCAACATATCTGTTCCATTCTCAAATCACATGGAAGCTACTTCATAGATAATATATCATTAATTGCATGTATGTACATATGTGCATGTTGTTTCTCTTAAGAGCCGCTCAGTCCAAAAGCATTTTTGGCTCGTGTGACTCTGCCTTGGGGATCATGGCAGTGCGTCGGCAAACATCTATAGTTGAGGAGTTTGTAGGGACGGACCTACATGTCACGAAGCCGATGCGCTTCAAAGTGACTGTAACCTAGCTGAAAGGTGTTTGTCATTTTGCTAGTCGATGGATCCAAAATTGAAATCTTCATGTGTGAGGATCAATATTTCAACAACAATTATGTGTACAATTTTGATTTGAGATAAACATTGCTTTCTGATCCAAGGAATGTGGCCAACATCTCTTCAGAGCTTTGGAAACCTATACCAAAAAATGGAGTCCACAGATAATGTCAACAGAAAGTAGAGCTCTTGTGGACTATGAAGACCGGGAACGCCCAGTATTAAATGAGATGGACTTAGAAAGGAACTTTGAGTTGGTTAAGGAAGTTCTCTCTGCATGCCTGGAGTTTACGCTGGTTCTAAATCCTTCCACAGATCAAAAAGAAATTCCTTTTCTTGCTGAGTTTGAGGCTTGGATTCATTGAGAATCATGAACAAATATTTTTCACTTGGTTGCATATGCTAGTTCCCTTTCATGAGATTTCCTCTCACCCTTCCTCTTAACTCTTAGCCATATCCGTGCTGGCAGGCCGCATTGCTGCTGGTATCCCTGAGGAGCAATTTCCATGTTGCCTTGCATCACAAACGAGGAGGGAAGGGCAAGATACGCGAACCTTTGGTGGCAAAATGTTTGGTGCAATGAAAATGCATATATACACAGTACTATCTAGTCAGTATGTGTTGGGGAAAAGATGTTCCTCTTCAAAGATAGTGCTTTCAACTCAGTAAAACATGACAATATCTTATGTGATTTGGTGTGTTCTCATGTTTCATGTTCACTGGCTACTAGCTAGTATGATAGTGTAGTGTTTGGAAAGTTAAACCTGCCAAATCCTGCGCACAAAGTCAATTGCATTGCAAGGATTGGGCCAACATGGAGGGACAACGTCTTCGGAAGCTGTTGACGTATTTGCAAATCCTCACCAACCGAACCCCTGAAGCCAGGATACCATTCTTCTTTTTCTGTAGCATCTTGTGTCTTCCTAAGTTCATAGTATTTAAAATAACCTGGCATTTGACATGCATGGCCAGGAGTGAGAAAGTAAAGGTGCTGAAGAACATCTTTGTTTCCTTCAGAGCTGCAAGTGTTCAACAGGCAGCCACTGTACAAGTTGTCTTCCATACTTGTCTATATATATATACTATTTTCTATATACGTATATTAAATATGTTGTCTGTGAAACACCAATATAGATACTTTGTCCTCAAATCATCATGTCTCATGGCCCTGCCTGGAGGCAGCACTTGCAGAAGTCGATGGCACTCCTGATGTTCCAGTTGAGGTGTGGTTGAATGGATTCCTGAATCTTGTTTAAAATGTAGATTATCAATTCCCCTAAAGAAAAAATCAGGATATTGTTAGCCACTTCCAGGATGACAAGCACTTGGATGTGGATCTTGATGACGAACCCATCATTACGGAAGTTACCCTAGTTGTTGGTGGTGGCTCCATGGAAGCCTTGCAGTCATGCAAGATGGAGAATGAAACTGCTGAACCCGGGGGACTGGAACCTGTCGAACCTGTCACTCACCTACAAAAAATATATAGTGGATCCGCTGTATCAACTTGATGGACAACTCTATTATTGATCTATCTGTTGATTCTGATTTATTTGATGGCAATATCTGATGCCACCTCGTACTGATTAATGTCTATGTTTTGCCTTTAAGGTTGACCAAGAAGAGAAATCATCAGTTCAGGTGGGAGGGGATGGTGCAAAGAAAGTTACTTGGCTAGAGCAATATTGTTACAAGTACTAAGTGTGGTGATGAATTTCTCCTGCATGGCACCCATCTTAGGAAATCTGTGTGCCATATTCTGAACGTATACGTACCTTCTTTGAAAAGTATCCAGGTGCAATGAAGGCCAGGACATGTTATATGTAAAGCTTCTTCTTTGTGTTCAATTTTAGTCGACATGCATCCCCTGCCCTTCTAAAAAGATAATATCATGCCCTTGCAGGCCACAGCGACTGGTGAGAGTGGTCAGGAAGAATTTCAAGAATCCCAGGTTGATGGCCACAATCCATGTGGGGTTCCATTGACACCTAATGAAAGTTCCCCAGATATGAAGGGTTCACATGTCACTGGACTTATTCCCCCGGACTCTCCAGAGCTTCCAGCTTCTCCCCAAGTTCCAGAGCCGCCAGCTCCTGCAGCTGGTGATGATGGTTGCAAACCGCCTCGGCCTAAGAAGGCCAAGACCGCTGGGAAGGATGCCCTTATCCCCAACCCACCCGAGCTGCCACCAGCTCTTGCACAACTTGCTGTACCCACTGGTACTGAGATCCCTAAAAGTGACTTAGATGGACAAAGCAAATTGAAGAAACAGTTGGAACAAGAGGAAAAGGAACAAGCTGCTAAGAAGAAACAAGATGCTGCAGACAAACGTGCAAAAGCTGCTGCTGATGCTGTGGCGAAAATGGAAAAGAAACTTGAACTTGCTAAAGCAAAAGCAGCAGCGATCCAAAATAAAGCACAACCTGTACGTCGCAAGTTGGATGCACAATTTGCAAACGTTCAGGAGAACAAAGAAGGTCCACCTGTTAGTCCAGAACATTCCAAGAGGAAAAGGCCAAACATCAAGCTTACCCCAAAGGCCAAAGAGTTTGCATTGAAAGCTGCAACCCCCAAGCAAGGGAAAGGCAATAGCCCCAAGGATGCTAAAGCTAGGTCGATGGATAAGGCATGTTCGGCCTTGGAAACTCTTCGTGGTTTGGAATTGACTGACATGACTTTGCCCAAACCCGGAGAATTGACAAAGAAGATTCTTGTATGCACATATATGCACATATTAATGCATGCCATTGTGTTGGGAAAAACAAGCACTAAAAAATGTAGATACTAATAGTCATGATAATATATTAATTGCAGATTTCTAGGTATGCAAACTTGTTTTTAGGTATTAATTCTAGGAATAGTAAACCTGATTCAGATAAACTTGCCTGTCAGAACTGATCTGTCCTAAGGAGCTTCACCTTGCAACACCCTCAAGGTGCTGGCAAAGGTTCATCGATTGGGGTGGTGTTGTATCAGAAGGCGTTCTTTGTAAAGAATGCCAATGAGGATTTGGTCCAGGAGTTGATGGGAAAGGACCCATACCCTACAGGTGGAATGCAGGTATCATGGGATGGAAACCCTGCAGCAGCGTACTGTTGGCATGTCTTTCTATCTTTCTGACTTGAAGCAATTCAATAAACTACAAGCAAGTGGATCAAGGTGTTTCATTTGTTTGTTCCCTTGGCCTTTCAAGTTTGAGTTTGTTTCCTGTTTCAAACATATATGTTCCACCTCTGGCCAGGTGGAAGTTGGCCAAACGGATTGCATTGTGGCCATAATGGAATGATTCGAACGATTTTGGACCGAAAGGCAAAATGCCTAACACAGTAGCTGTGTTTGCAGGGGGATGGCTATGTTATAATTAAGTAGTGAGCGAATCAAAAGTGCGATATCAAGTTGAAGTGATATATATATATAAATATTATATATATTCTTTAAATTTCACCGGTGTTTTCTCTGAGATGGAGATACTGCAGTCTGAACGCAGCTGCATTGAACACTATTTATTATATGCCCTTGGAGCTTCAATCCCGGCCCTAGATGGATATTCTATGCCTTTGCTGTTTCTGTTTGGTCTTTAATTTGATGTTGAACAAAGATGCTTTCAAAGCTTTTGATTTCTAGTCAACATATCTTGCTCAACATGGCAGCTGGGTGTGGATTAGATCCTTGGCCTGGCCTAGTCTCTAGGAGTGTGGATCTTGGCTTTGCCACTGTGTGGGGAAAAAGTACTGCATGTGTTTGTGTGCGTATGGAAAGGTGTTGCAATTTGGATAGATAACAACTAATATCAGAACTTGTGGTGCTCACCGCCCTGCTGAAACATGGAATATCTTATTAAAGTTTGTTGTGCTTCCTCAGCAACAAGTTCTTGATTTGTTTTGAATCTTAAATCCTCTACTGGACAAAGAAAAATCTAGCTCCCATCCCATCAAAAATGTGACCTCAAGAGTTGAAGCTTTTCACCACTAGCCCATGCAGCACAGTAACGTGTGCACAAGATGTGCAATGCCACTCCCCACGCAGGTCAAAAAGCCTCAGCAGAATCCAGGTCTGTAGTTGCAAGACCAGAAGGCCGAGGGTTTGTTGCGAAGGGTTGGGTTTATGTTCAAACAAGATATCCTGAGATGAAGATCCTGATGCTGCATGATTTCAATATTAAATATATGTGTTTGAATATGTTTGTATTTAATGGTTTCTTGTTAACTCATGACCCAGCTGCTCTTCCCAAAGTCCGAATGGAGCATTACTACAAAAGAATTTAAAACTTATGTATATGTAAAAATTATTTGATATCCTAATTTGCTTCTTTACTTCTGCCTTTTGCAGGTGGTGGTGCTGGCAACAACAGGCTTGATGGTGCCATCCTCCAATCTGAGGGTGGGTTTGGAGATTTGGATGATGGGCCTTCCAGAAAAACAAACCAAAAAGGAATCTACCAGTTTCATGAGGATGTACGTACTGTACTTAATTGTCATTGATGTTCATATTTTACATATACTGTACTAGTAGTCTTTGGGTAAGAAACAAACCATAGAGACAAACATATCAGAGCTGACAATGAGGCATTGGGTACATGCCATCAGTTGCAAGATCAATGATGTCACGTTTTGGGGTTTTGAGATTTTGAGGTCCAAGCAGAGTCACATACACACAAGCAAGCTTAAACTGCATCTTCAAAAAAACACTATCCCAATATATAGATATAGCTACAATTATGGGGTGTCATCTGCAGTGTCTGCCAGAAAAAACTCTTGTGGTCACCAATACGGAACCATGGTGCGTCGATCGATTGCAGTTTCCAAAACACAGATTGCTGTGTTGCTATGCCTGGGTTGCCCACCTGTACTGTCCCTTGACCAAAGATGTTATATAGTTGGCTTTGAAAAGGATGGTATTAAAGGATTGGTACTTCCTGTATGAATTTGATACTTATTAGTATGTACTGTTCTAGTACTATACTAAATATATATACTGGCAAACTCATGCACCAATCCTAGGCTGACCTGTCTCCAAACAGTTTTTTCCTTGGCCACCGGAAGCTTAAGGATACATCTACTGGACTTCGTGGCACAATCGCAGCCTGACCTCTACAGGGACAGTGGGGTTCTTGTGTTTGGGTGGATGGGAAAAGGAGTTGGTGTGTCACTTGCATCCTTGCAAACCTCAGTACCAATGTCCCAGTTTGGCACTTTAAATATAATTGCATTTTGAAATTAAACTCCGAACAAATCATTTACAGAACAACATACAAATATATATATGCAAACATGATGCTTGAAGCTTCAAAGTATACTTCTGGAAACACCAGCCAATCATCAATTCTTGTTCTTCATCACTAGTACTTTAAACAAAACTCTGACCAACCTAAGAAAAGTTAATGTTTTGTTGAGCACCCCCTTCTGGCCATGGTTTCCAGGACCTGGACTGCTGTGAGTACTATGCCGGTGTCCAATCAATCGTTCATGGCTTCCGTCGTGGACCAAGTGGTTTACTTTAAATTGGTGCTTCTGGAAAGCAAAGAAGACTCTGTGGGGTGATATGGGCCAGTTATATATGGCTGTTTCGGTACTAGTCCTAGTACAAAATTTGCTAGTAAAACATGAATCTCTCTGCAGGTCAATTTGGCCGTGCAGCGTTCCCTGGCTTTGAAATTGTATATTTGTAAGGTTTTACCCAGCCGCCTCCCCCCTGTTTTGGGGACCCAGCGTGATGCCGTAGGACAAGTAAACCTGGCGAAATGAGTGGTAAAGTAAATACCACTTAATTCTTTGCATATAAATTTCATTACTTGAAAATCTAAATATATATATATATAGATCTTTAGTTTACTTTTGTGCACATCATTATGTTATCATCTTTTCTGATGCCATCAAAGCAACTGATCTAAGGCAAGGATTTGACATAGCAAAGGAGCCGGTATTCCATGATGTTAACTTGGTGCTGGGTTTCATATCAAGTTTGGCTTTGGTTCTACGCATCAAGTTCAGGGGCTTGGCCTGGTTGGCCATACCATGCCATGCCTTCACCCGGATGTGTATTTCCCAACACAGAAGGTCGGTTGCTAACCCATATGGGTGTTGTGAGTTTCCCTTTGTGATCAATGGAAACACAATCTGCACCCGAAGTTGTTTACTGGTACTGGTATGCATAGCTCGATCAGTATATTGGTTTACTGAGAACCCACTTCAGAGTTCGCTGGATCTGTGGCCTTTTTTCAACCACCTTATGGCTATGAAATGGTTGAAAGGAAACCGAACCAGTTGGTGGAAGCCTTATTTGTTGTGAAAAAAACATGATTATATGATGCCAGGCATATCGATGTGAGTAGTGTTATATTATAAACACCAAAATGTCTTCCACTTAGGCAAATGGGCTACTATGGTGGATGGAGTTTGAAACCACAAATGGGATTTTCAAATGTGCGTCTTGGAATGTGACAATGTCGATTTTTGAGACTGCATGTATATATACCTGGAAAAAAAAACAGAATAACTTCCAAACCCACAAGGGACCCAGTTTGGTGCGATTATGTTGGGGTTTGTTTTTTTTTGTTCCCCACAAAGTACTGTGTCAAACCTCTAACCGAGTTAAAGATTTCCTTTTGGGGGAAACCAATACACAGACTGAAGCCAACAGCTACAGTATCCCAGGTTCTGGTCTGGATTTCTCAACCAAAGGGTGTCTCCAGATCAAAGGCGGGCATTGAAGGAGAAGGCTGAGAAGGAAGGAAAGACCATGGTCAAAGTCAGTATCAACAAACAAAACGGAAAACGACAAGTGATGGGTCCTTAGTTGATTCAGCAATGACATGAATTTCAACACTTCCAAACCAAATGTTTTACACATATATGCATATATACGTGCATAAATATGATATGGGTTGGACTGAGGAGTGGTGCGAAGGACATGAAGAGCTCACAACAATATCCAAGACTGTTTGGGGAACATGTTGCTTCTCACCACCTGGACTACATGAAATCCGCCACTAGGCATGTGTTTTTGTTCCTGGGGGATGGAACATGTATGTTGGACCGGTTCTTCATGTCACCTTTCAATATGATGAGATGTAGAACTCCAACTATTGTACTAGACTCCAACAACTTAATACAATATGGTTTGTAAAAATGTTCATGTGGAGCTGGGTGGGATCAAACAACTGAGGATACACCGTGTCCAGACCTGCGTATGTTCATCAAAGAACTTGGATTTCAGGACATGTGCTAGGTGGTTTGGAGACCCAGGGTAGTCCCTCCCACCCCCACTCCCCACCCAAAAAAACAGACACTTAAATAGGGTGTGTAGCTTGTGGCCCAGTGAACCATATATATATATATATGTATATTATAAGGAGGTGTCCATATACTGGAAGTTGAAGATGTACTTGCTTTATTGGTTCACATCACCCCTGACCTCTGGCTGAAAATCAAAGTAGGCAATTCTACATTTAGCTACCAGTGAATTTTGATATGTTAGTATAGCATGTTTCCATATAGTTGTAAAATTCAGCGGTTCTTTTCATATTCCCTGTCCAAGCCATCCACCAGTCACAATATGTTGTCTTCCAGGAGCCTCCACATGGGTGCTGGTCGCATGGAGATCTTCAACCTCTCGTGGATTTTGTGAACTCGGCGGTGAAAGATAAAATGTTTAAACCTGACACTCTCATCCCGATACAGATAGAACCATGCAGGATGACTGCAGAGTTAGCTGTAAAGAGGGCCTTGGAGATGTAGATGATAGTTAAACTTGCAAGTATATATATATATATAATAATTAAACTAAAAGATGTTAATAGTACATTCTTGTCTCAAATTCCCTGAATATGCACCAGGTTGTTTTCCAAATAATGCTGTAGATTTGTGTTTTGAACAAACAACATCTCCAAGGGCTGGTACGATGTGTTGGACCATAGCTTTTTGTGGACCCTTAGTTTTCTTCAAAACATTTGGGTACTGGATATATATGGTGGTACAATGGGGACAGGTGCTTCAGCATCTGTACGTTTGAAATGGCACCCCCAAATAGTACATGCATTAATTTGGCATTGATGGTGCCAATTCGGAAGACCTTTGCAATGACCAGAACATTAGCAGAATAAAAATCATCTTCAGTTTGTGTTTGATGATGTCTGTTGTGCTGCAGGGATATGGGGCCTATGGTTTAGTGACTGTAATATATAAAACATATATATTGCCAGCTGGTAAATTATATTTAATAATTAATATATAGATCTAAGTTAAATACCCTACACCATATGGAAAACAGTAAAGAGCCACCACAAACAGTCATCTGCAAGTGATCTGAGACAACACCATGCTGATGAAATTATTGTGTGTGCAAAGATGGGGTGGGGTGGGTGAGTGCTAGCAAGTCTGCAATGGCACAATGGCAGGGCACATCCGTTGGTGGTATTAACCTCCTTAAAAGTGGATGCCTAGTGGGGTGTACTGTGCCATGTGCATACTAGCGTTGCTGGGCAACATTTTGTATACCATTTCCCATGGCCATCACTGTATTGTGCTATACGGCTAGCTGCAGTTCTGAATCGGACTGGGTGGTTCGGGACTACTGTCATCTCGGCAAGAAGTTGGTGTGTTATCACAGGATTGGAAAACCGGGAAGCTGTGATGGCAACCTGTACAAGTTTAAATCTCTCAGCAGGAAAACACATATATTCAATAAACGGGAACAATCAAAACATATATAATATATAAAATATATTATATCATATATAGGCATCAATGCCAAAATCATAGGCCCCACATACCTGCATACATTGCTTATCATGGGTGCTTTTGTGCTGGCGTCAGTGTTTGTGTTTTTGTTTGTGGAATGGTACATGTGGAATGTGGGAGAGAATGTAAGTGATGGCATGTGTCCCTATCCTCAGCATTTTTGGAGCGACTCAAGTTTTTGTGGTGTTCAGCTTTATCTGGTTGGGTGTGGCTGTAGGGACGAGGACCCTAGGGTTGCCTAAATCAACAAGTAATGTATGGATTGGTTTTGTGGAAACTGTATGCGTACTGTCTACTGTCCTGGGGGGTCCAAGTTTTGGAACTTGTGGATATCAAATCCCCATGTCTGAGCTGAGCTGTAAGGGGTGGTTGAAGGAGCCCCCCATTAGACATAGGTTTTGGTGTTAATAGATGTGACCTCTTAGGCCCAAACCCTAAAATATAGACGATTGGGAAGGGACACCACAAAAAAGGTAAGAATTCCCAGAATTGGCTGGAAACTAGCTGGTAACCCACTAGAAATTGCAAGAAATGGTCTGAAACTGTGTGGTTCCATTTTCAAGGGTTTGCGTTAATTTTGCGTTAATTTGCGTTAAAAGTACGTGCTGAGGGGATTTTGAGCGTTAATTTGCGTTAATTTGCGTTAATTTGGGGACCCCATTTTTGGGTTTTTTCCTTTGCCCCTGAAGGACCATGGGACCCCCAAAAGCGGTTCCAACGGCGGCCAAATCCAGAGCTAGCCCAACTGGAGAGGGTGAGGCGACATAGGGGGTGGAAACAACCTAAAAAAAGTGAGTGATAGCCCAAACCATGGTGCTGCATATGGCGCGATGTGGTCTGTATGCATGGGAATTAAAAAAACTGGTATGTTCTGGGGCTCAAGGATGTCTAGATTTGGATGTAAAAATCGCAGTCTGAAATTCAAACATAGTACGATTACTGTACTCGGCTTAAGATTTAATATTCCAAACCGGATTCCGGGTTGGCCTGCAGGTTGGAGACACGCGGCGTGCCTCACTGGGATTTGACTACACCCGGGAGATGCAGGCAGTGGCAGCAAGGGTGTCACAGGCGAAAGTGGCGGCAGTACGGCCACATGTGCATACGGGCTACTTGGCATTACCAAAAAAAAACAATCTTAATATCAGCAGCACTGGGTAGGGATCAATTTCAGGAGTATATACATTATATATATATATATATTATTATTTTGCGCAATATATTACATCACTATGGTGGCAAACTCCTACAGAGGAAATGATAACTAAATGACTTGTGGGACTAATGTACTTAGAACATCCACCCACTAAAAAATCCTCAATTGCACAAGGTCTGGCAGGAATGACTCCACCTCGTGAAGGTCAGAAACATCCACGTCAGCCGATTCAGCCGGGTTTGGGGTTCACACCAATCAGAAGTCCAGAACTGAAGAAAGTGAAGACAGAACAGGTGCCACCACACAGTACCACGGCTAGGGTGGTCAAGGGGTGTTTCAGGTGATATATATATATAGTACAAGAACATACTTTTAATAAGTTATACAGTACATGTGCATTGCATGTATGTGTACTAGTCATGATAAACATCTTTCAAACATATGAATCATATGAGTCACTGATATGACAAAAATTTAGAGCTGGTATGAGATCATGTCTATATTTATATCCCCCCTGAATTCTTCAGTTTCTTACAAGTTGGTGAACCAACGAAACATGCACATGCAAGTACACACATTCAGAAATTGGTATTCCCCAGCACATCTGGTTTGAAACACCTCGTCAGGGGAGTACTGGGATGCCCAATTAGGACTTGGGATTGGTTAACTAGTACTATATATATAGATATATATGGATGTGATGATTGTTATAAATAAATTAATTGGTTAAGGGTGAGGCAACATCTACAATACTTGAGATAGTGGTTTTGTAGATCACTGGAGTTGTTTTTTTGTTGTTTGGGCTTGACAGCTGGTCCTACAGCATATATCTCTTTGCACCCCTCCTCGTGTCCAGGCGGCCCAGCAAGCTCCAATGAGCAGGAGCACTGGCGTACCTACCACACCAATGTCAGTGGTTTCCAGTGGCTGGTTGCGATATATAGCATGGGCATGTACTTATTTGCAGGGATAGACAGGGATATATATATATATATATTTATAAAATCATGAAGTACTGCATATATATATATAAATGTATTTATATAATATATAAATTCAAAGTAGAAACAAAATTGAATCCAGGGGAAAACATATATATATACAACATTTTATTGCTGAGTGCTGGGTGAGTGGTGTCTTGGGATACGGAACATTTCCCTAACACATGTGTTTCACTTATTGTAAAAAACATTCTGGTTTGTTCACTAGTTATTGCAATATGCGAAGTCTGACTACAGTGAGGTTTATATGTGTCAACACTTTTTGCTACAAACAAAATGTCACTTTGGGTTGATGATGGTTTAATGTGTCATCTGAGGTGCGATGAATGGGTCTGATGCATCAATCCAACGTAGAGCTTATGCTGGTAAAAGTACACTCACGGCATCTACTTTGTTGCTTGGGTCTCCTATCAGCCCCAGTACTACCACCATTGGTCAGTTTGTTTTCGGGGAACCTGAAGTGACTACGGATGATTTGCTAGCTGCAAGGGCTCTGGAATGGATTGGACATGTGGGACCCAATGCTTCCGGGGACCAAACATGTGGGAACAAAGAAATCGTCCTCAAAATTTGGAACCTACTGAGAGAATCCGAAATTCTTCATGGTGAGATTGCAACCCTCAAAGAGAAGTATGAACAAAGGTGCATCCAGATTGACAAAGCAATGACTGTTCAAGTTTCAAAGTGGAGCAACACTACTGATGAAAAGACTGAATCGGCCAAGTTGAAAGAATTGGATAAGTGGTGTTCCGAAAAAAAACTTGAAGCAAAGGGGCCATTAGAAGTCAAGGCCAATCAGTGGGAAGGCCATCGTAAAGAGGTGGATTCTTTAGTGTTGGTGTTGATTAGGGATCTGAAAGGTGAACATGAAGATCCCCCAGACCCTTTTTGTGAAGAGTTGGTGCAAGAACTGGCTTCAAAATTCGATGATCTGAATCTTACAGCGGAATCTGTTGAAGACACCCATCCCCCAGAGATGACTGCAACTGATTTGGCATTGCAACATGTGGGGGCTCTTCCTGATGGGCCTGCAAAGTCTGCTATGATGGCTGTCCTCCAAGCATCTTCCCTAACTCCTGCTGTTACTGGTCAGGAGGCCTGATGTTTGTTATGGGAACCACGCCTCAAACCAAACAGTACTTACAATTAGTCTGAGATATGTTTATATACTATCCATTATTGAAAACTGCGTTGGACCCAAAACATAGATCAATTGAAACATCAGTCCCTGAAACACCTCAACTGTCAGCCTGCCAATCTCTCATGTTTTCAGGCGGAAAGGCCTGCTGTGCCTGCTGAGACGGTGCAGGCTCAGCCTGAGATCGATGGATTGCCCATGGCGGCTGCTGAAATGTTGGAAAGGAAGGACACCAGCCAACTTGAGGTGGGGTTGTGAGTTAACTATATATATATACATGCATATATGTCATTAAAAACACAAAAGCAGTACAAAAGCATACACATTTATATCTAGTAGTACTAGTGACCCTAGGGTATACTTACTGAAAAAAAATGACAAAATAATGGGGCATGGGATTGGAATAATGGGACATCGACCACAAATCAAGATCCACATTATTGGAAATCCTGCTCGGGTAGATGTGTTTTTGAATCAACATTCAGCATATACAAATTGGTTCTTTTCAAACGTCTTTCTTTTTTGTGAAGGCAGCTGAACTTGCTAAGCTTCGGGAAAGATATGCCAACGATCCTGACGCTGTATTCAGTGCTAATGGCGTGCATTTCATAGGGCCTCAGGGCCGAATTGAAGATGAAACTACCCACCTACGACGTCTTGCACACAACGCACGTATGCGTTTCAACAGGTCGTTCACAGGCCTGGGGTTCCAAAAATTTTTGTTGGCTTCCGGCCCACACATGTGTAAATATACTACATGTATACAGTACCTAGTTGGTGGTAACTGTTGCTAGTTGTTTGCAGTCAGTTGTTGAGTATCTTAATGATTAAAGGCTGAACACCCTATAGGTGCTGAGTGTCCTGTCAAAGTGGTGGAGATGTGGAAGGAGCGCAAAAACAGTCCCTTTGACACACGTATATATATATATATATATATGAATCTTTTGGTTTTTGAAAATCACATTTACTTCTAGGGCTTCTCGATGATTAATGACATCTTGGTTTGAGATTTGTCTTGGTAGGAGCCCATCCCCTCTCCTAGATCAAACATCCTGCCATCATTTAATCACTCAACTGAGGCAAGCAAGCGTTGGCAACAATGTTCGAAGATTGGATCCAGTCGGGAGAAGACTGGCTTCGCTCTTCTCTGGTACTTTCCATGAGTAAGACATCGAGCCAGCGGCGGAGGGGGAAGCATGTGCTCCTTCCATTCCATGAGATAAAGAAGAAATTTGGCCCTGCAATTGGTAGCCAAATCTATCAGGACAAAAAAGCCCTTGAGCAGTCCAAACCCCAGAATGACTCCACGATCTACTTTATGCCTCATCCTGAGGCTCCAACTCAGGAAGACATTTGCTTGCACATGTTTTTTTTGCCAAAGGGATTGTTATCCTTCCACATATCCAAGACTTTCAGAGGACATGGGGCAATGGGGTGTTCAGCCTTTAATCAACTGACTGCAAAGATATACATGTGTACAGCCTCCTGGGCCAATTTACTTTGGAAACATTAATTGATTTGATTCTAGTGCTACTCTGATATACTGAACTCAAACCTGGCAAACTCCCCAGACTACCGCCAAGAGACGATGACTATGAAATAGGCGTTTGCACCTCAGTATGACTTAAATCAATCAAAGGGTGTTAATTCAAAAAACAAAACACACCCCAGCCGTAGTGCATCAGGAATGGACGTTGCTTCGGGTTTGGGATGCGATGGAGTTTGAAGAGGAACAGGAAGAATCAACAACGTCACAGCTTACTGCTTCTGGGGATATTGATGAGAAAGCTACAAGGGACATTATGCATCTCAACCATTTAATATGTTCATAGCTTTTTGTGATTCATATGTGCGTTTTGTCAGCTAAGCTTTAAATTAAGTGATATGGGTTTCACATGTACATTAACTTAGTAAAGAATGTGGTGTTATACTTTATATATACTTGTCTAGCCCAGGCAACAAGTGATGGCACCTGAGTTGGCCAAGATTAAAGGAATTTCCTTTAATGGTGATGTGGATGGGGAAAAGCCGAAACCTACCTATGTGGACAACAGGAAGAACAAACCCATGTCCAAAAAGTTGAGCAGCAACATTGCTGCCTGCAGTGCCAAGATGACCGAAATCTTATCTTGGGAAGCCAAGATACAAGAAAACCGAGCTGGGCTGATCCTTGCAACTACTATATAGCCTAATTTTCTTTTCAGGTCATTGTATGCAATCCCAACCCTTATGGTGAAGAAAGTGTGGGAAAACCAGTTTTATTGACAAATCTAAAAATTATCATGTACTACAACTTAACTGAGGAGCATCCCTTAAATAGAAACACAGTGAATGGAAAACACATACAGGTAACAAAGAATCAAAGTGTCAACTAAGCTGGCTTAAACCCCAATCGCAAAATTGTCATCTCAATAATCTCACACATGCAAGGACCCAAGTGCTGATGGATGGCTTCAAGAAAGAGCTTGGAGGGCGCTTGGAAGTTTTCAAATCGGTGAGGGCTGAACTTGAGAACCATTACTCCAAGAGGATTCCTGATGAAAAGGTTGACTCTGAGGAGAATGCTGAGTATAAGGAAAGGTGCATGATTACTCTTCGCAATGCGGAGGCTGCGATGACCAATTATGCAGGATCGGTTCGGTCAATCAAAGGTGTGGTTGAATCTTGTTTGATATAAATTTAGTTCGAATACTATTTATTTTCTGATGAGATTTTGATATAAGTATCTTGCACTAGAATAAGATGACCACCTTCAATGACTTCAATAAAAGCTTGGTTTGTAAGATACAAGATTGTAATATGATAATGGATTCTTAGTTTGATATATATATATATATTATGAATCGATGAAGGATAATAGTTTAAGTGTGTGTAGCCTGTCCTTCGGCCAAGGAACCTGCTAGCAGCAGGCCGAAGAGCAAGGCAAAGGCAAAGGCGGATCCTACCAAACCTGCTGAGGGAGAACAAAAGACTGAGACTTAGGATTTCAATCTGCAAGGATTGAACCGGGATTGTTTTTGATGGCAGCAAAATCTAACTGCAGTGTGGCTTGAACGATCCGTTTGATATTTTTCTTTGTATCAAGATTATATATATATATATATAAATCTTACATTAATGTAAAAATGACTTTATCTAACTCCCCAGAAGTGTGTCTATTTGAAACCTCATTCTTTTTTCGTACGTGAAAGCCATGCTGGTAGGGCAGTGTGATGATCTGCTTACTGGTTGGGTGCATCGGTGCGGAACATCGGGCATCACAAACCTGCTGGAGAAACCAGCCCCAAACTTCGGATACACAAATGAAAAACAAAACATGTTGAGTCAGTGTGCATGTTGGGATTTGGGGGATGATGCAGGAATCCTTGGCGGACCAGTATTTTCACAAATCATCAACACCAATCCCCCATGTTTGCATCCAATGAACTGTGGCCAATGAGCTTCAACTTGGTTTCCCCCTCGCAGGTGTTGACCTGACGAAAGCCAAATCAACCCCTTTATATGCTTTCTTGCTGAAGGAGGCTGGCTTAGGTGAACCTTGAATGCATTGCAATGTTGTTTTTCTTTGGTTTTGTTTGTTTGGGGGGGAGTTGGAAAGGAACGTGTGTATGCACTTGGAAAAAAATAAGTTGCCCAAAGATACTTGGTTGTTTTCACTTTGTTTAAATTTGCAACTAAGGCGGCATCATTTGCCAAGACACAAAAAGTATTGAAGTACGTTGGGAAGGACCTTGACTGGCATATCAAGTCATTGTTTTTTTTAATGTTCTTAAACCAATCGTTGTTCGACCTCACAAATCAAAATATCAAATACTGATCGATTTTATGGAGAGCAAATGCAGTTGTAGGAGTTTAGACTACATGGTTTGGAACTTCAAGGGCCTTGTGCATCCCTTCGTTCAGCTGGATGTCGGGGAAAATATGTATCAAATGTTCAACGAGACATCTTGAGAAAGGCAAACAAAACCAATGACAAAATCCAGGCTGGGTCAAGTTGAAACATTATGTTTGTTCCAAGCAGGGCTGAATGACCATATGTATTGATATACTATATGCGTCGATGATATCAATAAAGTCTAGATACAAATTTATGAATACATACACTATACTTATATATATATATACATATATTCATATGTCTTCGTCATATGTTGTAGTATTCTTTGGGAAAAAAACTCACACCGGTAGTCCAAGGGGATGGATTTTTGAAGGTCATGTGTTTGCACCTGCAAGGTGCCTATTGATTGGGTGGATGTCCCAGTGCAAAAGCAAAGAGGCCCTAACGGTGTGGAGATCAGGACCAGTACTTCACATGACCGCTCAAAACAAAAGCCAAAAATAATGGAGGAATGCATTCTACCCTTCTCCAGCTGAATTCCAAGAATCTATATCTTTTTTAAATAGAATGTGTTCAACAATCAACTATGTTGCCTTGATGATTTTTCACCCTACAGGAAAATGCCAATAGTTATCCCGCACAAACTTGTTTGCGAACCAGAATGGCCTTCTGCAGACCAGGATGATGTACGACAATACTGGGAACATCTAGAGAAGCATGCAAGCCCAATTGCAGAACTCAGTCCTACAAAATGTCATGTTCCTCTTTGGATTTGGGGAGATGAATGTCAATTCAGAGAGAATGGTGATGAATTATTGCTGATTTGTTGTGGATATGTCCTTGACAAACGCAAATTCAGCATAGAATGCTGCTACCCATTGGCACTATGTCGATCTGAAGCTTTTCCTATTAATGAGATCTATACTTGTTTATGCTTTGTATTTCTGTTCAGCTTCATGTTTATATCTCTATATTGTCTTGGAAATAATATGTTGATGTTGTATGGCTGCAACTCAGCCTAGGAACTGAAAGCTGGCTTTCCAACAGTCCGTGCTATATTGGAACCTGCCCCTAAATCTGCAAAGTCCCAATTTTGTTTGTTCATGCACTAGTACTTATAAAACAACCTTTCCCCAAAAAAACAGGGTTTAAAAAGATATATTTTTTTCTCGCTGCTTTGCTGACAAGCTGCCTTAAGGTAGTTGCTTCGCTCAATGACCTCTATCATGAAGGTGTTTGCCTTGCGGGTGATGGAGGTGATGGTGACAAGGTGAAGTATGCAATCACAGAGATTAGAGGTGACTGGAAGTGGCAACGGGATGCTTTATCTGTACATACAGTGTAAAATTGAATTTTGATCATCCTTATTTTGGTTATGCATTTTAGTACAGTTTGTTGAGTACTGGTGGGATGAACCTTCATGTAAATGTACGTATGTATATTTAGAACCATTTTATGAAATATATATAGGCCAGGGTTCCAACATGAACATGTTGATGAACTAAGGAATGGCTTTCATTGTCTTGCCACTACTCTTGCAACATCATTTGCCATGCATGCCGGTGTGACAAAGACTCTGTAACGGCTCCTTCAAGTTTAGGGTCCAACTATCGTCATACCACTGCAAGCTTTCTTGGTGAATGTGTGAAAGGTGGTGAGTTGCACAGATACTTAGTTCAATTCAACAACTGGTTTCAAACATTTTTTTTAATCTTTGATCTTATAACTCCACTGATTCCAAGTTAGTCTTGTACTAGATCACTCCTGAATGCAACCCAACTGGCTTTCTACAATAAACAAAATATCTAGATAGGAACAAACTGTCTCGATGACTTGTTTTGATTTATCTCCTTTATCTTAATCTTTTCCATGGCGGAATATGTCTATGATTTATTTAAATGTTTTGGAATGTTATGAGGCCCACTCCTGGATTTGCCATTCCGGGTGCAAATGATTCGATGGGACAGCATGCATATCATTAACCTGGGGGTGGATTTGTGGATATGTGGATCTACTATCAAAAAGCTGCTCCAGTATGATATATTTGGAGGATTAGGCATGGAAGAGGCTGATCGACTTTTGCTGGCATATGATCTCTTCAAAGCATGGAGCAGGACCAACAAAGTAAGGTGCTTTCCTTGAATTCACATGATTAGCTTTTTTTTTATTTGGTCAGGGTGACCCCCCCCCAAAGAAGAAAACATAATCAATTCATCATGAGCTAGGAAGTTGAAGTCAGAAACCAAATTGGACCCAAGGCATAGCATGCCAAAATTCCGTCCCTGGCGCCTTCGTAGCAAGCAACACCCCTACCCCGAACTACAGTCAAAGGCGTGGAATGTGATTTGGTCTTGTTTTGTAGTGTTTTGCTTTGTGTGTGCGTTTTCAACTTGAACCCTTTTCGAATCCAATACTCCATATCTAGCTACCTAACCCACATCGGCATTCAAAATTGAATCTACTGAGGCCAGATGTGTGGTGGGATGGCTCTGTGAAGAGGTCATTGGCATTGCCAACTTGGGTCAACACAGGGGTGATCGATGGTTGGCCCTTCTTGCCTCTTGCATGTGGGGTGCACAAATAACTTTTTTTTCTTTAGATAATGTTGAAATAGCAAATGAAAACTTAATGTGTAATGTCACCAGTTCTGAAAAATACTGCTTAATGTTGATTTTTCCCTAGGTGGCATTTGGCAGAATGGCATCGCAACGCTGAGCTCATGGGTCGTTACCTTTCGGATGAGGAAAAGATGAAGTTACAATATCACTGTGATGGATGCATGTCCAATTACCTCATCATGTCATCCCTTGCCCTGGAAACACGTGAACTTCTTTTCCCAATCCGACCAAAGCTTCATGAAACTCAGCAGGGATTGGTACACATTTTGGGGACACCCCAGTTGTTTTTTTGATTGTGCATGTTAACATATTGGCGTCAAACCAACCCAATCACACAGTGGCTAAGGGATTCCAAGAGATTGCACAGACCCAGCACGAGGATGGTCGCTGAGCTGGTTTGATCACTGTGTTTATGTTGAATCATATATTGAATCCCCTTTCTTTTGGGATAGAAATTATATACACATGTTTTCCCATTAATGATTTCAGTTGAACCTATTTATCTAAGTCCATGTACCTGCTTGAATGTAAAACAACCTGTTAAGGCATCAATGCCAGATTCTACACTGGGTACAAACCGGAGGACTTTATAGGACGTATGTCAGTGGTGTGTCAAGCTGGCAACAACGCAAACATGGAGCTTATAGGTTTGACTCGCTTCTACCTTGGGCATCTTGGTTGCTCCCATTAAGTATTTTTTAATGGAATGATGTGTTGATTTGGAACAAGTATGAGAAACTCATTTTTCAAACATCTGTTTACACTCCATACCAACATGTATTGAATGGGTGGTGGTGGCCTGCAGGCAAAAGTGCCATGCACACCTAGATCATTGGGATCGCTTTGATGAGAGTGAGCAGGAGGCAGAGGTCTAAGTGCTTAATTAAATATCTTTCTGGAGGTGTAGATCTGCCTCAAGTTACTAATACATATATTGTTAAACGATGGCTCAATATGAAAGTGAGGTGGATCTCCCAGCATGATGTCAAATTAAAACTGTTTGAGTGTGGTGTGCCCACTTGTGACCCCAAAACACATATGTCACTGGCAGCGAAAAGGCGCGGGCGACCATGTTGGAAAGGGGGTTGGATGTGTGCCGCCAAAATCAACATAAATCAAAGATATTAGTCAAAATGGTGTTGTTTTGGAAGAAAATCGACATTAATTTGATGTTATGGTCAAACAGGCTATCCTAGCATTTCCAACTTCTTCTCAGCATGGACTTTGGAAAATAGAGGTTTTACAACCCCCCCAACATGTGATTGAAATGTGAAACATTAGCTGAGCGTGTGTTTAGGATCTCTAGGGCTTAACCAAGCTCCAAAAAAAACCTGACGAGGAGCTAATTTTTTGGAAGGATTTCTTAATTATTATATTTTTTGGGTGACGTCATGCAACGTCACTAGAAAATTCACCCAAATAAATAGTCACGCCAATATTTCTACATGACCATGCTGGAGAAATTAAACTTTATTTAAAATTGAAGTATCACCAAAAGGCAGCTCAAAGAACCTGAAGTTGTAGGAGAGTCCATCACCTACTCCAGGATGTATATCATTAATACACTGTATGCATTGTGAAAGAAATTAGACTACTTACCCTTACGTACCAAGCATTGCCAATCACTATATGTAAACAACAAGTAGTTTAAATGTGGATATACCACTGAAAATTAACATGTCACCCGAAAAGGGCAAAATTGGAAAGGAAACTACATCTTCCAACAATTGATTTTCTGGGGACATGTTAGTTTTCAGTTTTCAGGGGGGTGACTGTAGTGACAAAAAGATACTACAAACTTCCAAGAAACCTGAAGTTTTGTCAAGACTACCATTGAGGTGGCCAGTTTATCAACTGTCGTCCTTCTAGTTACAACGAATCACAGCACCACCTTGCAACATGACCTACCATACCTACTAGTCACAAAACTCACAATTTCACAAATGTCAATTCCTTGAAAACAGGCACAGGAATCATCCGTGGAGTTGCTTTTTGTTGTGTTTCTACCTTTCAAGTCATTAAAGTATTATGTTTTTTGTGGTTTTTTTAAGACCGCCCAATCCTCAAAAGCCAACGGTTGAACCAATCGAATTCCCAGTTCCTACCAGGTACAGTATATTATCAGCTTCTAAGATCCCTTGGCACTGCGTGCATGTTTTTGCTAAAAGGATTTCCTACGATCAAAACGGGGCTCCCGCAAAAGTAAGAATTTGAACGCCTAAGTTGGTGATATGGTAGGGGTACACCCTGGAAGATTAACATTTTGAACCCAAAATCAGAAGATTTGGACAATGATGTTCCTTTTCAGCCCGGGGGGAGTAGAAGTGGAATGAAAAAACATCCATCAGTCAATTCCTGCAAGTTGGCCGACGTTCAACACCCTCATATATGACATTCCATAAAGATGCTCATAATGGCCGTTGATATGACCCCTGTATAACTGGGCGCGTTTTGATCCGCAAATTATACAGCCAATAGGCAGAGTTTTGGTCACTGATCAAATAGGCAGGGCATCTATGGGTATCTAATATATATATATATATGTATATATATATATATATCTATTTGGTTTAGGCATGCTCAACTTCCAAAAAAATGTAGAAACATTGAGATTCTTGTCAGCCCCCTTCCCCACCTTCAGGTTTTTGAAAGCTGGCCTGCATAGTGAAAATCCTCAAGTTTTGCGAGCGGAATGTTTCAAACGTTTTTTCTGCTCAAGATGCTGGGAAAAAGTAAAACATATTCTCCCTAAGGGTGGTTTAATGGTGATTTACTATGGTAAGAAACACCTGCTGGGAGAGGGCCACATGGCGACACCCAACTTACATGACATACTTTGATTGCAGACTTAGTATGTATTAGGTATATATATATATATACATATGATTCCAGGAGTCATCATCCTATCCCCCAATTCTGCAGCTCCCTTTAGACAACTTTGTTTGGAACGTCTGGACTGCTGCGCTTGGAGAACAGTTGGGCGGTGTAGGTTTGCACCACTTTCATAGCAATGCAAAAAAAAACGCCCTGTTGCACTAATGGCAACTACATGTGAGTGCCAAGCAATGCCCTGTTGAAAGACTTGGTGTCTTCTCTTCGTAAAAATTGGATCACCCAGAGACTGTAAGATAAAAATGTTAAAGTATAAGGGTAATGACCGGCCATCCCAGCTGATTTCCCAGCGTCAACATCACAGTGAAGTGAACTTATATGTTTTTTGAAACTTGACAACTAGGACAGCCAACCAATGGGCAACGTTTTGAAGCATCATCAAACAGCCTTTCAAGTCTTGTTTCTGATTCTCAAATGTTCAAAAGGGAAATGCGGTTGATGGAAAAAAACCTGCACCAATTAGGGGGTACGGAAATGTATCATTACTGGGATAAAGCCACCGTTTCGTACCCCATGAGTGATGCAGGATTTGTTCCATCAACAGTATCTTCATATTGATTGTTCCGCCACGTTGCCCATTTTCCCTTATCAATTTTTATTCAATTTTGAAAAAAGTATTTTTGAACAAATGCCATGGTCCCCACAGCACAATTCGAACAAGGCTGCACCGGGGTAGCTCATCTGCTACCTCGCCGCTCAAGAAACCGTTAAATGTTTTCAACGTCGTAAGCAGCGTCGCGTCGGTTCAGCGCATTGTTCGACTGCCGATCTAGATGGAACCACATGGCAACCTCCTAAGGGGGAACAGCCAACAGAAAACCAGGCGAAATGATGCCAAATGATGTTTGTGTCTCCTGATATGGAACTAATGGATATTAACATCAAAATCAGTATGTGCATAAAAAAGATGTGTATCAAATAATCAAAAAACAAATAAATATATATATATATAGACATTTGTTTATTTTGCAAAGCACACACATGTATACATGTGTGTGCTTTGCAAAATATAGTATGGTACAAACATACATACAAGTAATCTGCGGCAACAACTGATATCTCACCACCCGACTCCCCCAAAAAAATAACCTTAAGATGTACCGGGATATGCCATGCACCATGACATTGAGCCACCCATTGAGGTATGAAAATAGAAACAATCCCGTGGGATTTCCGGTGATTCGGCGATTGTGAGTGAAAAAGGTGCTTCAGCATGAAAACATTGTGTTAAACACATATAAACACACAAATATAATCCAAGATACGGGTAAATCCAATAAAAGCAACTCGCAGTTCCCTAAGATCCTGAAACAAAGGAAGAACAAAAAACACCTCATCATTAGCTCGCTTCCAGAAAGCAAAAAACACCCCGTCGCCTTTACATCGAATGTTGAGGAGCTATTTTTCTCCCAGGTAAACATAATCTAATTAGTTCATACCCCAGAGGATCCATGTATGGTATATTTACCTACATTTACCATAAAAACCAACTATATGTATGTAGATAAAAATTGTAGGTAAATATACCATACATGGATCCTCTGGGAATAGAAAGTCTAAATGTTCACCGATCCGCCCGGGTTTGGAGTTTGTTGAAACTTTTCTTTTCAGAAACGGAGAAAATCTCTGGAGTGTTTCGGGATCACGCACTCAACTCTCACTACGGTTTGTTTTTTCCAGGTTGATGAGGTGTTTTCCGAAGATGTCCTTCGGACAAAGGAGCATTGATAGATATGGTAGACAAAACCCCGGCCTCCCTGAAACAAACAGTTTTTAAGCATCTGAAAAAGTAGGGGTGTTGGAAGATTACGTTCTGTTTTGGAAGGCCTATTTTCGAGTTTTAGCGAGGGCATGACCAATTGAAGATAGGATTGAAAATAAGATGATGGATTTGTTGGGGACAAAGAAGAGCGAATGGGACCATTGCATCCTCCCGATACATAAAGTATACCTTTTGAGGGAACAATCCGTCATGATTTGTCAAAACCAAAATATCATATGCCTATAGCTTTTCTGCTAGCCCTTTGAAAGGCTCGCGGTTGTTTACCACACAAGCCACTGCAATTATATATCTCAAAACAAAAAACAGCTACTCAAATATTTTATTAGGTAACATCATCTTACCTAAAAATGACCTACAAAGAACAAAGAATACACCCCCGACACCTAACATGGAGCCTGAAAAACTTAGAAAAGGAAGATATATCTACAAACCACGAATCTTTCGGGGGCTTCCAACAACAAAATACCCTCCAAAAAAACATAACAATATAACATACATCCCATTAAAAAAGGGGCACTTTTGAGGCGATGATTGTCCAAAAAACTTCCTGTTTGGTGGGGATATGAACAAAAATCTGCCCTGTTGTGCCCCAAGTGACATTTGGACCCACAGTCCGGCTCTACCGGCCTCGAGAAGCTGAAGGGAGTTGTTGTGACTGTTTCACCCACGAGTTGGAAGCAACCCATTGGAAGAAGCGAAACTACATGAAGGCAACTTACACACCGGAAGATTCACATGGAACAGAATCATGGAGGCCTGGAAGATCATGTTCCTTTCTTTTCATGGGTGATTTGTAGGTTCCAGCCGTTAATCTTCCAGAGTGTACTCCTCTGGTAAACGATCACATAGCTGGCTGGAATATCACCATTTTCAAATCAAATCCGAAAAAAAAATACATCGACTCAATCCGGGTGGATTTTTTTCCAGCCAGCTCTGTTAGTTTACCAGAGTGTACAGGTCAGTGAGAATTTGGATATTGAATCCCTAGGAAAACCTGGCTCACCTTGTCAGAGGGTGATTGGTGTGTACAAACACCTCCGAAAAGCAAGGTATTTAGCTTCCATTACCATTCTCAGAAGGTGAGCCAGGATCCTTAGAAGATTCGCAACAAGAAAGTTTGGGATGATCATTTCTTGAGAATTTGGAGATTGAGATTGGCAAATGGGTATTTCTAGTTGGTGGATTGAATTTTTATGTAATCCCATTGAACAATATGATCGTCAAAATTGGATTCCTTCCCCCATTTTGAGGGGATAAAAATCATAATTTGAAACAGCAACCTAGTTGAGTTGATCATTGTCATTGTTCTTGTTTATCATGACTCCTCTTGTTTTAGGCAAATCTTTATCACAATTCCTATACCCAAAAAAAAGACATTTTGGGAGGGATTACGTTTCAAAAAAAAACCTACGCAGGGGTGACCTCGGCGGTTTGGTCGTTATAATTTGCCCATGTCTTATGTGTGCTTTCTTCTAGTTTTTTTTCTGCTGTCCCTTTTTGCCTTCTGTTACTCGCAGCGCGGAGTTTGTCTTAGCAAACTGAGCACCACCAGTTTGTTTCTGCAGAACTTTGCCCAAGAAATGCTAGAAAACTGGAAAGCTATCTTCAATGCTTTTGTCATATTTGAAAGAAAGGATTCAAAGGGAATCATTCATCTTAGCTGGTGGATTTTGTCCATAAACAGTCTAAGTTATCTGAGCGATAACTTAAAAACCCTTATTACTTTCCATTGAATCCTGGCTCTTTTTTGGGGGGATTCCTTTTTCATGGGATTCCTATAAACCCTATCAGAAAGGGTAGGGAAAATTTTCACCCCCTTTTCTCGACCTAAACAGTCACAGATTTTGCAGCTTCTCACCTTGAGTTTGGCCAAGCAACTTGCACTTCCAATAAACGGCCAGCACACTCCCAACAATGGCCATCCAGACCACTGATACGGCGCTTGGCACACGCACATTGAAGGCACCAAAATGTAGTGACGCCAAAAGAAATCCAAAAGCACCTGAAAACAAAGGCATGTTGCGGGAGTCCTAAATGTGAACAGAATAGTTTATTCCATCCTGAAATCATAGAAACAACACATTTTGGGTACCATGTTTCATATTTTGTCAATTGTTTTAAGACAACTCTTGTGGAATTTGTTCAAAAAATACATGTCGTATATTTCATCATCATCCATCATCATATCATGTATCATCATCGTTGTTCCTTAGTAATGCCCTTTTCAAAGGCCTTATTTTGTTTCGGGGTGGTGGCATTAGGGGAGCGGCCCCCTGAAACAACTGCAAGAAAAAACGCAGGTGCCGTGATGCGTTCGTGTAGATTAGTTCCCCTATTTGTTGGACAAAAATATTAGTTGGTGGTTTCAACCCATTTGAAAAAATATTCGTCAAATTGGATTGTTTCCCCAGGTAAGGGTGAAAATAAAAAATAAGTGAAACCACCAACTAGAATACGTTTAAAACAACTGCTCATATCGGCAAAATATCGCAAAAAGAACCATGAATGAATAACCAATTTGTGACATATTTGATTGGATATTCCCCCCAACCCAGTAACAATAACTGTTTTCCACCGGAATAATTACATGTTTAGGGCAGGTATAATCTCTAATAAACCTTCATTTGCCAACATTGCATCAAGGGTGGAGGGTACCTGGTCCGACTGCTTTTTGAGGGCTTCATCCACCAAAGAGATTGGGGGAAAAGAACATCTACACCCCCAAAAAACGACCGTCACCAGCCGAAACCCATTATTAAACCTAAAAGGGCAGTAGTCTTCCAACTGTCAATTTGCAAGTTGAAACATTAGTTTCAGGGAGGGTGATTCCAGTGCCTCAACCATCTCAATTATAAATTACCAGTTTCTTCCAACCACATGGGTTTCTGATGTTGCTGAAAAGGGGAAACGGGCCGATTCATTGCGAATTTTGTGAAGGGTTCGCACAGTTCCTTCATGCAGTGGATTTTATCCTATTGGCCGAATGCACATACACACACACAAAAAAACAAAAAACAAGAATGCAAACAGCAACCTATAGTGCACAGCCCTTGACTCACCAAAGAAACTTTACAGGTCATCTTTTTTGATCTGCTGAAAACTACCAGCATCACAACAAGGCGCTTGATTTCATTGCTGTCTCCTCAGTCACAAAAAGAAGGCACCCGGGTCTCTTCACATAATTTCTTTTTTAGATATAGAGATCTGTACCTAATATATATATATATATAAATATGTACAACAGCATGATTTCAAATGCGCATTACGTATATATTTACATTTAACTCCATATATGCAAAACCATCTCATGACATATATCATTGACACACACACATATATATATATATAAATATTATGCACTTTTTTGGCAATGCGCACATCATCAATGTTACAAAATGCATACAAGTTGTTCACGGCTCATTTCTTGGTGGAGTCACATCCTGCAAGAAATGATCAACTTGAATAGCCAAGGGTTTGATTCATCTGGAACCTGAGAAACTTTTGGTTTAAATCTGGGGTTCTAAGTAAGTCTTGCCAAATGCCACTCCACCACGGAGAAATCGCCGGCCTCATTAAGGGGGGTTATGAAGCCCATCACACAGTCCCTTAATCATCGAATAAGGTCGACTACTTCCTGGCAGGAATGGCTGTTTTTTTTGGGGGGGGCGCCCTTTAAATTTCCCAACATTTTGGTAAGGAAACCAATATAATAGATCTATTGTTAAGTCAGATGACATAGGGTCCGTTTGAAGGGGTACAGGTCCCGCTTCAAAGGCCATAAAACAAAACACAAAACTGGATGAAGGATAGAGCACCAGGACAATCTCTGAAGCTGAATAGTTGACTTACCACTATGTATGTTCATGGCAACAAAGGGATACAAAGGGTAATTAAGGAGTGAAAACACACAGGTTGAAAGTGCATATCACATATATCCTTGAATACCTATAGCATTTTAACTTTTAACACATGCCTAGGTGACTAACCAGTTTTTTTTGTCATCTGCCATGGCATAGCTCCGCTGAAACCATCCACCCCTTAGAGCTTCTCCACAGCCATTGGGCAGGAAGGTTTGGGTGTGTAGCAGAAAGGTCAATCATAAAATCATCGACAACATAGCAACAACTCCCCATCATCAGCATCATAATCATCATCATCATCATCAGCATCATCGTCATCAGCAGCATCATCATCATCAACATCATCGTCATCAACAGCATCAGCATCAGCATCAGCATCATCATCATCATCATCATCATCATCATCATCATCATCATCATCATCATCATCATCATCATCATCACCCAACACAACGCTAATTCCCAACAAACTTCGGTTGTCCCAAGTGGCAACTGCGCTAAGTCAACCAAGACACGATGGCCACAGTACGACAGGTGCGTTCATCAAAGCCAAAGAGGTCAGAGGCCAGGTAACCCAAAGAACCACCCAGCAAATGCAACGCAGCACAGGCCAACCTCAACAAAAAAATATATAGCAGGGCCAACCCCCAAAGGTCGGCAGGTGTTGGCAGGTGTAATGGCTGCAGTTAGGGGAAACCCTGAGGGCTCCATCCAACTGACTTCATTAGAGGACGATGTTTTTCCCCAACAAAAAACCAGGTAGGTCTCTGGCCATTCCTAAGGTCAGAGGCGCTAATTTGTTGAATCAACTCATGTTTTTCAAACGTAGGCGGTAAGGGGTGCTGGAATTTTGGGCTTTCTTCGCATGTTTTGCGCATTGGGCAATTAGAAGTAGTGAAGGTTACAGTAAATCTATAATAAATATAAGAGGGGTCATTATACTATGCCAATCTAAATCAAGCAATCTTCAGGCAAAACCCTTAAAATCAGGATATTTTTCTTCATTGTTTGATCCCCCCGAAACTGGGTAGTTTGATGGCATATGCTTCCTGATTGCAAAGGGCAGAGATATTACTTTCGCGAATGGAATGATCATCAAACATCAGAATTCAAAGGAGAGAGAGTTGAATGATTCAACATGTACTCCCCGGAAAACTAACATGCCCCCTGAAAATCAATGGTTGGAAGCTGTATTTCCTATTGAGATAGTCCCTTTTTTGGGGACATGTTAGTTTTCGGGGGTTGTATCACGGGCTCATACTGACAATCAAAACCCTGGGATGCGGGATGTATGATTGGCCAAGTGTTGCTTTGTTAATGTCTGGCCTTTTGCTATCCTACCAATTCCCCCTCGTGCCTTGCGTATGCGGAGAATATGATTCCAGCGGTCCAAATCCACTGCAAATCAACAGCAAATACAAATATACAAATACGGTTACAAATATGTATATCAATATGTTCACCCCAAACAAATAAATAGAACACTAACATGTGATTGTGAACTGTATCATTCAAACATCAAATAAAGAAAATAAAGAAACCTTTAGAAAAACAAAAACTCATTTCCTGTCTGGTCAACCCTAACGTACCCCCTCCCCAGAGATAAGGCCTTATTAACCATTGGTTTCCCCTTAATATGCTTGACTAGTTGGTGGTTTCAACCCTTCTGAAAAATATTAGTCAAATTGGAAATCTTCCCCAAGTAGGGGTGAAAATGAAAAATATTTGAAACCACCACCTAGTTGACATCTGCCTCTGCCAAATGATGATGCCTGAGGGACTGTAAAGGTGCACCAGCTGAATGAATAGGTTCAGCACATTTGGCCACTGAAGCGCCAACCAAGAGCACAGTGGAAATCACTCCAATCACCTGAATTTACAGGGAAAAAAGGTGGGGGGGCCCTTGGGATGGTACCCACTATATAAGGTGTATATATGGGATTGACTATTAAGGATACCATCCCAAAGGGTACCACCATTTTTCCTCGGAACCTTTGACACCGCAAACGCTGTATGGCGTTTTTTGTTGTGTTGATTTTTTTCCAGACAAAAGACATATGGGGCTGAAAACAGACCAATTATTAATTTCATATTTCTGTAGCAACCTCTTGAAACAAATATATTATGTGGGAAAATGTTTGGGGCAACACGGTTGAAAAAGAACATTTGAGGGAACGACTGTGATCCAAGTATTCTTTTGAATCGATGACCCCACATGTTCAGCACATCTTGCAAAGGAAGCTGCTCGCCATTCAAAAAGGATGCCGGAAAGATGATCCTTTCCATGGCATAACATGCTTGGAGGATCATCCCATTTAGTAAATGGTTAATAACCATGGTTAGTAAGTCCCCTAAGTAGGGTTATTCCCTTTCCAAATGGGCTAAATGGCTTATACATGGGGCTTACTAACCACTTACTAACTGGGATGATCCTCCAAGTGGTCCCTTTTTGAAGCGGCAATGTTAGTTAGAGTTAGTTTTCAGGGGGGGTAGCAGTACTTGTACCTTCTGAGTGTTTTCTAGTAAACTACAGGTACTTCCCGGGCGAGCTGGGGGCGGAAGTTTCAACCAACGAAAGAATGTGCATCCTTAAGAATCCAGAATCCTCTCAAGAATAGGATTGACGGTTCCAATCCCATCCTAACAAAGAAATGATCTACCTTCCAACCAACCATCATGTTCAAAGGCAAGGTAAACGTTTTCAGTAAACAAAAGATTTCACCATCATTTTTGGAGCCCACATCTTTCAGCTAGTCATCCTGAAACTTAAGCACCAAAACTGGTGTTCTCCGTTGAGCGAACATACAATACAGTGTTGACCAGGCACGGGAGTGAAAGGTGACACTGCCTGCCGCGTTGAGCAACAAGGAAAAAACATGTCACAGCCGGGCCGTGCGAAAAATGACTATAGAGATATTCCATGATGTCATACTAGAAACCATCTTTCGCTGAATCATTTAAAGAAAAATGTTTTTTTTGCAAATGCTACTTCAGTCTCCTTAGACTCAGACAGAAATAAAATCAACTTATGCAGAATCACCACTTCCAATGACAGGTCTTATTTTGAGGTTGTTCCAGCTACATTCCTCACTTCTAATGATTAACAGCTGGGAACCCCTCAGAATGGATGGTTTCAAAAAAAGGAGTTTCCTTTTGTCAACTTTTCTTTAAGGCTTCACATTGGGATTTTTCGCGTAACAGTGATTTCAAACCACATTTACAAAGAGGGCCCCGGATCCAGTTTTTTCAATGGGGTTATAACCCCTATAAATGGTCTGAAATAACTAGGTAACTGGATTTATAACCTTACTTATAGGAGTTATAACACTTATAACTGGTAGGAGGCCCACCTTGTAGAAATATGTAGAAATGTTTCCTGTGGATCCACTTTTGCCATTACAGTACTGGTAGACTTTTCATGGTTATATTTTCGCGCGCAAACTGCGCCTTACAAATCTTCGGCGCCATGGTGTTGAACCCCACACCCAAGAAAATGGGCAACAAGACCACCTGGGAGCTGGGAGCTGGTTTTGGGGGGAAGAATGTCGTTGGCAACATTTGGTGAAGAATTTGGTGTATGTGTTTGAAGCTTTCTGAACATAACATCTATTGAAAAAGGAAGGCGGAGAAAAGTTTGAGAGAAGTGAACGCGTAGCACTGAAACATGGAAGTTTAAGATGTTGATAAATCAACAGCAAGATATGCCTACGAGCAGATATAATATCTTTGCGAGGAAAAACCCTGCTCCACACCCCATGTTTTCTAAAGAGTCCATGCGAAAATATCCGGACAATAGTGACATCAATGAAACGACACCATCGACGAACATGCATACAGTGAAGTAAACGGGATGCGGACTCAAAAGAGCAAAACGTGTGAGTCACCACAAATGGTCAGCCACAAGATCCCAGCCACGACAAGAAAACGAAATGTAAGAGTTAAAGATGACAAGCAACATCTGTCATTTAGCATGCACACGCACACACACACCACGCATGTCTTTCGTCATTAAAAGTATCTTGTAAACACAAAACAGATGTATATATAATATAAAAGGATTCACCTTTACTTCTAAAAAAATCCAAAAAAATCAAAGCTTCGTCATTTCAGAGGTTGACCTCAGCCATTGACCTTCCCTGATGTCCCATGTACCCACGAGGAGAAAAACTCCCAAGATCCCAAGGTAAAAACCAAACCTGGAATGTGGAGAAGACGATGCCTGGGGCGCGGAGAAAAACAGTTGGAAAGTCTTCTTGTTTCTAGGGTGACCCACCTATTGGGATTGTATACCCGTATACCCTCCTTAAAACTAACGTAGCCCCTGAAATAGGCTTTTCCCAAAGGAAAGTAGTCTTCCAACCATCATTTTTGAGAGGCGATGTTTGTTTTCAGGGAGGGTAATTTGACCGGAAAACAAGTCATGTGCAAAGCACCATGAATTCCATAGTCACATCCACTAGGGATCCAATCTTACCAAAGGGTGATTGGGGTGTACAATCACCTCCGAAAGAAAGGTATTTACTTCCAAATTACCATTCTCAGAAGGTGTTATACCCTATAAATGGCCGAAAATAAATCTAGTTGGTGGTTTCAACCCATCTGAAAAATATGAGTCAAATTGGCCATCTTCCCTAAATAGGGGTGAAAAAACCTAGAAATGGGTAACTGGGGTTACAACCCCTATAAAGGTGAGCCAGGATCCCTTAGGGATCTACAGCCACCATCTCAAAAACTCCCGATTCGAATCGGGCCTCCAGCATCGACTGGAACCACAGCACCTAGCACCAAGTGACCTGTGGATGGATCCAACGGTTGGAACAACTCGCCGACAAGCGCCTAAACTCCAAAAAAATACAGGTTCTTGGCTCTTAGTTCTTCAAAACAACTAAACAAAACACCAAAAAACTGTGGTGAGGCGGTGGATGTGGATGTTACAAATGTTATACAACTTTCTGGCGATACAAAGCTATCTCATCACCAGATCGCCCGGATCTTCTGACAAAATATTTGCATATTGATGTGCATATCTATCGAATCACAGCTGCTCCAAAGGGAACGGTTGTCAATGTCAGCTGCATCCGTTGCAACAGCTCTTGACCTCTTGGGATTGCAAAATCTTTCCGTGGGAGCTATGACTATATGACATCTATATGACTACCTCTCTGGGGCGCCTGGTGATGGCGCTATCCGCTATCCTCCATTTTTGTTTGGCATATTTGAAACCCCATGGACAGATTTGCACCCCCGCACACCAAAAAACCGGCACCCAACAAGGGTTCATTAGGGACAGATAGAACTTACAGTTGAGTATGCATGGCTGATTGTATTTAATGATCGGTTGGATTTCAATGATGTCGGTTCATTTCACGTGGATGTCAGTGACGGTTGAACGGAGTGTCATGATATGGACCACTCGCGGCCTTCAAGATTACCGATAAAAAACAAGCTCCAGTTCATTCCTCCTAATCCATAGCCGTAAGTGTCCACATCAAGAGTTGAACATCAGCCTGGATCCTCAATGCATCAACTGGATTCCAAATGAACTAGCACATGCATATATATATATATAAATTTAACATGACAAACATAGTTGCCTTATGTTGCCTTCAAATGTGTCCACAAAATCCTGCATCTATGATTTCGTAGACAAGACACAGATCAAAGGCGTCATGAAAATGCAGCCCAAGGTGGTGGAGGTTGTCATTAAGACCTTCAGAATGCAAATGACGTGCCACACTTGGAGGATCATCCCAGATAGTAAGTGGTTAATAAGTCCCCTAAGTAGGGGTTATGGGACCCCATCCAAATATCCAAATGGCTTGAATGGCTTAGAAACGGGAGTTGCTAACCACTAAGTGGGATGATCCAACAAGTAGCTGTATAGTTTCCGCAGCGATGATGCTGGTTGAAAACGATCCCCTACAACAAAATAGCCGAGCCAACAAGAGGAGGCATTAATACCTTCCTGGGAACTATATACCCTTCTGGAGGACTAACATGTCCCTTCCCAAGGCGATTTTCAAATCTTTTACAAATGATTTTTCCCAACGTAAGATATGTTATGTTAGTTGCCTGGGAAGGTAACATATCTATATGGAAGACTACACATCATAGATTCGGCCTTTTTTTCGGCTCTCAAGTTCTTGAACAACAATTTCAACAACAGCAACAACAACGAACTTCGCCCAAGGAACGCTCAGAGCAACGTCTCCACCAGCAATCAAAGTGCAAAGGTTGGAAGCTTGTCCTCCATTAATGGAGCCAACCAGCACGAGTCCTTGCGACACATAGCGACGGGAGTGATGGATTCCTCAAACACTTCGAGTCGGTGTCGAGTTGTGTTGTTTCTTGTTGTTGCGTTGGGGGGTGGGGGGATTTTTTTTGCTGGCTAAGTTCAACCCAGACTTCTGGCCTAACACCCATATAGGCTTGGCGGTTTTTTTTCCGACCCGAACTGGTTGAACGTTAGTGATAGCGATAGCTTCAACTAAAACCATTGTGGTCCATGGTGAGGTGACTTTCCGTTGCGATTATTTGCACGAAAGGGATCTCAGCTAAACACCATTAAAAACAAAAAATAAAACATCCACCGGATCATGATTGCACCGTTGTCACTGCCGTTTCGACGCGCCCCGTCTCTGTCTTTTTGCCAGAAAGTCTTTCATTTCAATGTTTCACTTATGGTTCTAACTACGAGGCTACACATGGGGATATCATGTTAAGGATCATGTGAACCCAGGTTTTGACGTGAACATTGACAGCAATATATGGATGTGATATCTATAAGACATAGAGACAAGTAGATGGCATATGTATATACTATATATATATATATGATATGAATGCACCTTAATCTGCCTCTTTCTTGGACTCTAGTCAGCTGGATAAACACATTGTACGGAAGGTGTCCTGAGTTGGTATTACGGCACCCTATTGTAGGCTGATCACTTAGATATGAGGCTCCTGAGTGTATCTGAGGAAATTATGAAGAATTTCCATCAGTCATATCTAGGATAACTATGGATAACTCAAACAAAAAAAACCTATGGATTGGATCCTGCCCAACCACTGGTTCACATTTGATAGTGGCGTTTTTTTTCTAAAGGGTCCCTCTATAACATGGTGATGAGTCTTTTCCGAGCGTGAACCAATGTTCTAGGCAGCCCCCCAAAACTATGGATGACTATAGGTAACTATAGATACTGGTTGGTGGTTTCAACCCATTTGAAAAATATTAGTCAAACTGGGAATCTTCCCCAAATGGAGGTGAAAAAAAAAATCTGAAACCACCACCTAGGATACCTCTATAGACATAGTTGGATAAGAAATGTTTAGGATGACTTCCGATTTTTCTGCACCTCAAAGTCATAGAATAAAATTAAAACATGATAACACTACGATTTTTCTGCAGCAAAATCTCCAGCAATTCTTTTACTCCAAAACTCATGATGAAGTCAAATGAAGTCCTGCCAAAATGGGACCATCCGCACCAATACTTTTGGCCAACACCTGGGGAAGATTCCACGAACCAAACAAAACATGACAATCTTCCATACCTTTTCAAAAATGGGGAAAGTGGCGAAAATTCCATGTGTAGGTCTCCATTTGTAACAAAACTTCTTCAATGAACCGTGGAATCTCTAAATATTAAAGATTCACAACCCCTCAGAACCAAAAACACAGATTTCTCTCCAAGTTCTTACTGAAACAGTGAAAATTTCCAGTTCACTTCCCTAGAAAACCACTTCTCCAGGATTCGGATATATGTTGAGATTTCTTCAGGCTATACACTACTCTTGATTCTAGGCATGCTGGAAAACGTATCTTCTAAAACGATAAATTCCCTGAAAAATCTTAGGTTGCAAAATGGTTGTACAAATACCCATCTGCAAAATCAGGCCCCGCAGAAAATGAAAGTCTTTCAAACAAGAAATGACTCCGATAAAACTAAAAAAGTCACCTTGACTTGCGCACATGTTCATCCATTTTAGAGCTTTAGGGGTTTTACCGAGCCTGGGTAATTGACTTTTCAGATTGGATCCCTGAGCCTTTTCAACATAAAGATATGATGCCCTAGCCTCCAAGAAGAAAATGCCGATTGGTGCTGCCAAAGTCTCACAATTCACAAAGTGCGTGTATATGTACAATTTGTTATCACCCAAATTGACATGTCCCCTGAAAAGGGACCATTTCAAAAGGAAATTCCATCTTCCAACCATCAGTTTTTGGGGGACGGGATATGTTAGTTTTCAGGAAGTACCTCTATTCAACAAAGAAGTGCTAACTTCTTTAAGCCAAAACCAAAACACCAAACAGTTTTCTTTGCACAGGTGACGTGCTTGGTGGAAACACAGGTCCCCAGCTTTTCAGTGTGCGAAGGTTGCTTCTTTAAATGACCGGCAAATGTCCAAGCTTTGGCGAGTTTGTGTGCAGCAACCATGAGTCATGAGATCTTAAAACTCAATATGATGAATGGCAAATAAAGCTGGCCAGTGTATTTCTACCTAGAACCCAAATGACCCTTGTTTTGCTTGGAAAAGGCATTGTTTTGAGGGGTTGACCTTCAAAAATAGAGGTCATAGGGGTTCTAGGTACTAAACCAACAAAACATCCACTGAATCATGACTTTTGCAGAAAGGATTCCATTAACCCATCAACTGCAGAACCAAAATACATATGCGAGCACCGGAGTGATGCAGTAGCAAGAGATGAAGTTAATTGCCTCGGAAACCCAGTCCAAGGTGGCTGACACCCGGACCCCCCCCGACCGAAAATAGAAAACCAAAGGAGCAACAACGGCCTTGATGGTTAGTTGGGGTTGGTAGGGATTTAATTAAACCCTGGAAAATTCACATTTTTCAAATCCCAAAAGTGGAGGTTTGGTTCAAATGATGTGCCTTTTCAATTTCGGTGATTTTGGAGGTTCCTGCCGTGAAAAAAAAATCCGGAGGTTTTTTTTGAATCAAGCTCTCCGGAGCTCCCGAATACCGTTGATGCTTCAGAAATCTGGCGAAAAACTCTTTTTTTTGATGGGATAAACTACCAACCTCAACTGGGTAGCAGGATTTCGTCCATCCAGCATTATTGTTGAAATGACTGTAGTTATTTGATTTGAGTGGAGAAAAACCATGAAAAACACATCCTTTTCGATCAAGTTACAAGTATTCTGACTCATTAACTCCATTTTGGTTTGAGCAAAGGCAACTTGAGATATACATCTTGCGATGACATTGGGATGCTCCCACCTCCGGAAACATGGATAGCCCTGGCTGCATTGGCTATCCATGGATGTATTCACGATCAGAGGTGTCAAGATGTGTCAAGTACTATAGCTGCCCTACAATTGTAGGTATTTTAATATATATATATATACGGTATGATGTTTATCTGCGTGATCATTGTCATGTAAGAAATCATGCTCATGATATCTATCATGTATCAACATCCATGGGATGTGGCCCCAGGCAACAGTGAAGTAACAGGAATATTACATGTTGTTACTTATAAACCTTCATTTGCCACTCCTGGGAGTGGTCCATATATGGGGGTTTCCTAAAATGGTGGGTTTCCCCAACAAACCCATGGGGTTTTCCTACTAAACATGATCAGCACTTGGGGTGTGAAATGGGGGTACCATCATTTTAGGAAACCCTCATTTTTTCCATAAGTTCCGGCCACCGAGGTTCAACGGCCCCAGGTCGTTTCAGACATTTCTGGAAGTCTGCAATGGTGGTGGTAATGCCCACGGAGAACATCAACAAACCCAACCTCAACGGCAGTTCTTTGTTGTCTTTCAACGTCGCGTTTTGGACGTAAGAAAAAAAAACGCCCCTGAAGAGATCTGAAGAGCCCAAGATTGCTAGATAACTTTAGTCGTGTAATAAGAGTTGTGTTACCGCATTCTTGAAAAGAATAGTTGACTATTCGTAACAAAAGTTAGGTCGATTTAAAACAGGATTGCTTTGGATCTTTTTGTCTTGAATAAAGACAAGCTTTTTTAGACATCAACCACTATTTGCCACTGGATTAGGCTACAAATTAGCACCCTTGTTTCTTGAGACCAAGTACCCAAGACCTCCTAGAACTGGTTTTGACAGTCACTGCTGACATGAAATGCACAAGATACAAAGTTTGAAAGAGGAATCGTGAAGACACGTTTGATTGTTAGCTGAAGTTTCTTGTTTTCGGGTGATTCGTGGGAATACATCTTAGTAACTCTATGTGCAAGTGGTTTTTTCCGTTGGCAACTTTGAGGGTCTTTGCCTATTCTGTGGAAGCTCTTGCAACTCCCCCAATTTTTCAGATAGAGGAAGAACAACACCGCAACATGGCAACTTCATTTAATACTTGTTGTGAATTAAATGGACATCTACGCCTTCAGTTGGGCCCCCCCTGTTTCCAAACAATCAATTTTCCACAGTCTGCCTTCGGTCTCGATGTTCAAGAAATGATGATGCTCTGCATGTAAAAGTCAACAATATACCGGGTGGTGGTTTCAACCCATCTAAACAATTTGAATACAATTGGATCATTGGCTTAGCCAAATCATACCCAAATGATCAAAGTCCATTTGCCCATCGTGTGTTTGATATCTTTGGGTAAGTATAGAGACGGTCTGGTAAACTCATCTTCAATAGGAACATCAAAGGTTCCGTTTTCCATTGCCAGTTCACCAGAATGCAAATAGACCATCAGGATATTTGCACATATTGTACATGTACTATAAAATAAAAACCACAAAAACTATGGACCACATATATAAGACCAAATGGGTGCTCTAGCGGTACTGAATGCCATGCCATGGTAGAAAGATAAATGTAAATCACCTGATACCCTGGATACCAAAAACTAGTTGGTGGTTTCAACCCCTTCTGAAAAAAAAACGTAGTCAACACGAGAGTCTTCCCCAATTTTCAGGGTGAAAATCAACAAAAAAAATATTTGAGTGGCCACCACCCAGAAAACAACACAAGATAAACAAGTCAATTCATTTTTTTGGGAAGAAGGTTTGTGCCTTGTCATCCCCCTATTATCCCACCTGTTTTTGTGGGGAAACTCTGTCATCCCCAACCCGTGGGACCCTGGTTGGAAACGTCCACCCACCAAGACACAAAGTCGTGAAATACTCAGACTTGACCCACGTGAAGGTGGCCTTTCTTGGCGTTTTTTTCAAAAAAAACTCCCCACGGTTTGAAGCAGCTGGAAATTCGTTTTTTTTTGGGGGGAGGGAATTCAGAGATACACGTTTTTTGTTTAGAAATGTCAAGGTCAGTATATCTGATAGGATCCATGTATGGTAAATATTTACCTACATTTACCATATGTAGGTAAATATACCATCATGGATCCTATGGGTATTTGAATATAAAAAATATGTATAGTATACAGTATACAATATACAAGAATTATTTGATATATCATATGTCTATAGTATGTAAAGTAAATATTACACAACATATCAATACATTCTATGTAAACAAATGTGTCATTCATATGTCGACATATAGCTCGTGAAAAGGGACTGAATTCAATCATGTCCACCCACCACTGTTCAGGTGCCATCTCAAACTTCAGGGAGGAGCTTACACGTGCAAAAAAAGAAAGATTGCAGGCTCTCGCGGGACTCGGAGACTACGAGTTTTGCTTTCCAAAAAAGGAAGGTGCACATGTTAACATGCAAACACAAAAATGACAAGCTGCTTAGTAGGGGATGAGTTTCAGGTTAGGGCATCTCACAACACATGTGTTCATGTTGACGAGCGCAATTTGGGATGAATCATCCTAAAGAACCAAAACATGGAGTTGCAACAGGAAGTCACACCTATTTTTTACAAAGGGCAAATGGTAGATCTTAGGTTAGATCTATATACACCCCCCCAGAAATGGTGGAAAAATTAAAGGCTTTTCTGGATCCATGGAATAATCCGGGCAAAAGGTAGATCATGTAGATCCAAGGTGTTAGGTGTTGTTGTTTGTTCATTTCCCTCCCAGTCCCCACAGAAACACTTCTCGTTTTTTTGTTTATTTCCAGTTCCTGGATGCTTCGATCACCAGAATCCCTCATCAAAGCCAACGAATGGCTTTTTGATCAAATGGCAAGCCACCAAGACGTTCGAATCTTGTTGCCACATCCTCCTTCTCGAGTACTTCCCATCGTGGCCACTTGCCATTCACTGGACACTTGCACAACATCACAGTCAAGTCCGGAGAAGAGAAGGTCCAACTGGACTCAGTAGGTCGTATTTGATGAGCTAAGGTGGCTTCAAAGAGAATCTCACCATTCATACGCACAGCAAGCCAATTTTCCTTGAAACGAATATCAAGATCTTTACTTCGAATATGTCTTGGAAGAGTCCAAGAAGCATGAACTTCTTCCTTTTGATCTTCCAAATGAAAGTGGATAAACGGTTCCACCTTTGGTGCCACCTTTGGATCCACCTTTACATCCTTCTTCTGCGCCACATATTCCGAAAGCAATGGCGATGATGATGTGATCCATCTCAACCAACTATCTAGACCATCCAACTTGGCGGGTAAGAGCTGTAACAACAAGGTAGCAGCACGGCCATCTTTGGGACGAGCAGATAGGAGCTGTTGAAGATATCCAATGGCTTCCAATGGTTGTTTCATTTCAATATGAAGATGAGCCATCTCCAAATAAGCTTCCCAATAACTTGGGCAAAGTTCTAAAGCTTTCAAGAGAACTTGGATAGCTTTTTCAAAAGACCCTTGCTGTCGTAAGCTACCGGCAAGTTCTGTCAAAACATAGGCCATCTTCCAAATATCCCCACCGTTCTGTTGCAAAAATGTCCAACATCTCGAGGCGTCCGCCCGTATGTCACTACCGTGAAGCCTTGCCTGCTGCAACTGCACCATGGCCTTTTCTAGCTGCATGCTGCGCGGTGCGGTTGTGGGCGGAATCCATTTCGAAGCGGATGGAAAACAACGCCACTCCTTTCCGGGCAATCCCTTCTCGTCAAGAGCACCAAAATAACCCACCGCACCCTTTCCAAGTACCCAAGCTCTCTCAGTTGTATCTGTATCTTTTGAATCTTGTGGATTTCTGGTCGAAATGATCTCCAATGAAATTCGAAAACCATGAGAATTCTCAAAGACACATTGCTGATTTGAGATGACACGGCTAGCTTCATAAATTCCATTGACCTCGGAAAGGTTGCAACCCTCTCCGAGTATTGCAGCGACATGTGGACAGCTGGTGGTCCAGTCCAACGAGGGGGGCGTTTCAGGTGTTGCAACGTGACCCAAGAGGTCCATCAAATTCATGCGAGATATCATCGACATCTTCGACATCTCCGGCCCCGAGGCACCCATCTCAAGCAAGACTTCATCGCAACGTTTCAAGATTTGGGCAAGACTTTGTTTGTTGGTGCATGACTCATCATTCGAGGTAGCAGCAAGTTTACATTGTTGAACGGCAAGACATGATTCGCTCCTTTGAGCATCACTATGTAGCTGAGCCTTTAAGAGCAATGCTTCCGGACAGGATGGCCAAAAGTGTTGTGCAAGTTCCACTTCTTTCAAAGCTTTGTCCGGTTGACCGGAACTATAGAAAAATTGTGCAAGTTCCACATGTAACTTGGCACAGCCTTGCCAATTGCCCTGCAACTTTTTCCCATCAATGGCTCTCCGGAAGGCCTTGATTGTTACATGCAAATCGCCATCCCGAAGCTGAACCCTCGAGCGTGCTTCTTCTGCATAAGCTTCTGCTAATGCATCTGGATCATCAATGAAATCAACGGTTGGTGCAGGAAGTGGTCCTTGAAAACATTGCCATTCCCTGGTTGGAATCTCCTTATCTTTACTCATAGATCCATAAGCAGGTACACCTCCTTGACCAAGAATCCATCCAAAATCTCTAGAACCATCAGCAAATTGACAACATGACAAACTGAAATCACTCAAATTGCCATAGACAGGGCAACTTTCATGTGAAATGCCTTCTTGCATTGAAAACACACCATTGAGATCTTCTAAAGCCGCACCTCTCACCACTAGGTGCTCCGGGAATGATGCCATGGGCTGTGTTTTGATTTAAAACGTTGCTGCCTTACTGTTGAAGTACCATGTTCTGTTGAGTTCACCCCCGAAAAACAAAAATACACATAATTATACCAACACCTTCCAAATGGTGCCAATTGTCTGAATTGACAGTGCCTGTTCATCTTTTAGTGAGATGCAAAATTTGTCCCAAGAATTAAAGGAACATCTCAACTTGCTTAACATTACTAGAGAAATACAACAGAAATGATGTGTCTGGCATGGAAATATATATCATATCCGTAAAAACCTTAGTTTCCTGGATGCATCTTACCAATAAAGAAATATCATTCCTGACACCTTGGCGTTTAAACATGCTGTCACTCGCTATTGAATTAACCAACCCGATGTTTTTCGTGTTCTTTCCACGGTGATCTCCCCGTGGATCCGATTTGTTTCACTGCTCTGCTGAAGCGCACAACGGTGGACATGATTGAACCAAGCTGATATGGATCACTTGCAGCCTGAACCTTTGGTAAAGTGCCAAGTCTCTGCAAAACAACAGTGAAAAAACTCGCAAAATCCTGTTCGTATATATAGATATATATTTATATATACAGCTTAGGATACATACATGATGTTTTTTTCTGTTTGGGTCAATGGCTTTTTTGAAAATTCCTATGAGAAGAGTATAATGTCCAAAATAAAGCAGCTAACTAGATTGATTTCATTGCTCTTAACTGGACAACTGTAAGTTTCAGTCATCTCTAAGTCTCAGTTGGGTTGTCCCACTTTCCCAGCAATAATGGCAAATGAAGGTTTAGGTCGGGATCCCCTACCAAAAATGTTATAATCCTGGTGGTGACTATTACTGGGAAGAGAAACAACCCAAAGTTTCCAGTCTTTTTTGAAGGATGTCAAGATTGCTCAAGGAGTTTGGCTTTCCAAAGACCACCTGGCAAGGAGCAAGGATCTCCCCCCACAAAAAAAAACTGACCAAAAAAATCACAATGTTGGTACAAATCCCGAAATTTACAGGTTGGTGGTTGAACCAACCCCTTTGAAAAATATGAGTTGAATTGGAAATCTTCCCTTCCTCAAATAGGAGTGAAAATAAAAAATCGTTGAAGTTTCACCACCTAGATGTATAATAATCCTGGTGCCTGTTTCTAGGAGGAAGACCCTCTAAATTGAATCTACTATCATCATTCTGGAAGTCTGGAAGCCATTCAAATGATGGGCCTTGGAAGTTGTATCTGTATCTCCTTTCAGACATGGAAAAAATGCTTTCCACCACGGGTCCATCACGTTTTTCATACGGCCTGTCAAGTGACCCCGGTTTCTGTTAGGAAAGACCTGTATAAACTTGATTTTAAAACTGATGGGACTTTTTAGGACGAAAGTTTCGAACGTTTCACTTAAGATCCAAATTATGGGTCACTTGAGCCAACTTGTGTCAACTGTCGGATGAAGAAACGCCCCCCAAAAAAGGGTGCCTCGATGCATTACCAGTTAAAACGAAGCACTACTTTGGGCAAATCACCCTCAAAGTAAGCACAACAAAAATGCACAAAATTCGAAGTTGTTTCAGGTTTCATCCTTCCTTTAAAATATTAGGGCAATTTTTTTTGTGCATGTCATCAAGCTTCCTGTAAAAAAAAACTTCTTCTTTTGTGGAGAAGAAAACTATCAACTTACACTGGTCCAGCCGGGCCATTTCATCACTGCTCGTATGACCTCCGGATATGCTTTAATGCAATAGTGTGACTTCCCCGATTCTCAACTAATTAGCCTGTTTAGGGAAAATCTGTTGACAACATCACTTCACCACTTCAATGACCTAGTCGGAGACTAGGAATAGTCACGGGTCATATATGTTTATAACTTATAACTTATAACCTCATTTTGTTCATAGAAAACAGAACTGGATTGGCCCCGCCCCCAGCTTATAGCCATGAGGCTGGTTGTTTCAGTGCGAAGATCGCAGCCAGCGCAAGCCAAACAGCGAACAAATTGCAGAACCTTCAGCGCCGGAGTTGGTGCACGGTTTGGATCAGGTAGGAACTGGATCAGTGTTGGGGTTGGTGAAACCTACTCAAGCTATACCTTACAAATGCTCCCCCTCCCAGTGGTTTCCTTCATAGGGTCTCTGGCCGCCACTGGAAAGATACAGGTCACTCGGTCACTTCACCACTAGAAGATCAGAACTTTTCACGGATCCAAAAAACGCAATTCGGTAGATTCCGGTCCAGTTCAGGTTGAAAAAAAAATCCCGTGGAAAGTTTCCGTAGTGAAGATTTTTGGTCGACCCTGGATGTCTCAGGATGGATCCCTCAAGGTTGGATGTTGGGGTGCCAAAAAACATGACCGGAAAAAAACACATCAAACTGTTTGGATCTAAAGCTGGTTGCAAAAAGGATAAGTAAAAACCTCCAAATTCAATCCAAATTCATCAGCTAAAAAATGACACGCTCAGGGCTTCAGGATCTTTTTAAAGGACTGAAGAAATTGAACACTACATATGAGGATCGTCCATACTAGTGGTTCTGGGGTCGTTAACCATCCTCCAACCTCTGGTCACCATTAAGAATATGCGGGAGATACTGCTGATGGTTCAGAAATCCGGCGATCACCACCTGGGATGTATATGGATGTATATAAAACCCTGTAAATAATGGGTAAAACTACCTATCAACTGCTTAAGCCGGATGTCTTCCATCAACAGTAGTTGCTCAGTACTTCCTTCAAGAGAAGCCATGAACAGGTCAGGTGTTCTAGCAAGAATTGTGATAACCCTTCCAAGCCACTGAGACTACCACAAACCCTAGAAATTCAGCGATTTTGGCAGATCAAAAGGAAAAACCAAGGGCACCATGGAAAATCAGATCCTTTCTTAAGATTTCCATATCCCAACCTTTTCTCAAAATTCCAAGTATTTAATTCCCTCTCCCATACAATCCATGTATGGTTACTTACCTACATCTGATTTTTTTTATGGTAAATGTAGGTAAATATACAAGTCCCATGGATCCTACTATGGGTTCCCTTCGGGATGAGAGCCATCTTTTCAAAGGGGTTCCAATCTCCACCCGCCATTTTTGGGGGTGTCTTTTTCATTGTCCAAAAATCTCCATCACAAATTGAATGGGACCGAATCCCAACGGACCCTTAAGGAAGTTACTAGAGTTATGAGATACTCAGGTTTAGGGGTCCGTTCACTGGGTCCTGTTGGAGATTTCTTGGAAAACCCCCGGTGCTTCCTCTCAGCCACAGTTTTTTTTGCAACCAACGTCACACGGTGCTGAACTGCTTCAGGTAAGTCCCCAAGACATCCTATCAAACAATCGAATCAATTTAGTTTGATGGTTGGATGTAAGGTAAACATTTGACTTATATTCATATTTCAACACAGTTATATATAGATACAACATATGTAATTAAGTACTTGCGGATTAATGAGCAGCCCTGAAGTAGAACTTTCCCCCTACTGAGTAACTTGGCGGGACAAAATGATGAGGGATCAATGAATCCAAGTTGAAAATCAAGGACTTGTTCAATATTTGTTTGCAATTTTGTTCAAGTTGACTTCCATTGCTTTTTGAAGTTGTTGGTGTATATATGGCACATTCCAAGGTGTTTATATAGACATGTCGGACGTTGGATATGCCATTTTTTGTTCACCAGTGGGTCCAAAATACAGCTAGCTAGATGTTGTAAGGGGCATTTAGTTCTACACATAAGGCAGTACCTCGGATAGAGTTTGAATAGCTACACATGTGCAAACGTGTGCGGAAAATACCATTAACGATTTCGAAATTGCATGCAAAGTGGTATAATTGTTTGATAGTGTAGAACTGAAACGCTTCAGGAATCATATTCATCTACGGGCTAGAATAGTCTTGAACATTTGCCCTTATCTCGAGAAATATCATTCTCCGGAAGTCTTTCATAGCATGAAAGATGAACTTATACTAGAAATGGTTTCACTGGTGCCGTTGATGGTTCAGAAATCCCAAACAACCACCTGGAAAGTATAAAATCCTTGTAAATAATGGGATAACCTACCTACCTATCAACTGCTTAGCCAAACCGCATTAAACCGCCATCAACGTCGTAATGCTGGCATTACAAATCTCGGGACAAGGCCCGATAGGCCAATGGCTCTGTCACAAGCATGGCCTCTCACCACCAACATCTTACGATCTACAAAAAGAAAATGCAAACTCCTAGCGATCTCCTAACGTTTTTTTCTGTTGATATTTCAGAAATCTTGCACCACCTGAGATAGATTTTCAGTTCTGACGTAAATAATCGTAGATTCTCCATATCGTAACTGGATTGCCGGATTTCTTCTATTCAACAGTATACATCCATCATTCTTATCTTCTCATCATGACATGCAGCAGTTTCCCACTCCTTCTGCATCATTTCCTTCATCTCTTGCTGCATAGCTCCCAAGACTGCCACAGAAGTCAACCCGATCGCCATGGGCCGTACCAACTGCAGTGTCTCCGTGCTTGCCAGCGGCGGCCAGGCCAACGAGAAGGTGGACCTATAGGAAGGTTGGGACAATCATCGACTCAACAGTGCCGTTATTAACGGATGGGATTTATGGGATGATTTCCCAGGAGGGCATATATATTTTTGCCATATATGTATACATATATATGTTTATATGTGGCCAACAAAGTGGCTGAGGAATTAGTTGTATAATTATATTATCATCTTGGGAAAACTTAGGTTCCCTGCTAAAGGTGAAAAACTTTGAGTCCTTGGGTCAACCCCACCAAACTTCAAGGGGCGTTCGGGGAAGTTTGGGACTACCAAAGACTTGCCAAGTTGTATAAAAGGAATGCCCACTGCACTTGAAGGAGATTCTCATGGTTTGTTTTGAAGGGGATTTGCCTAAGGTATGACTCATTTTGCCAAACTCTGCTGCAAAAATAGGATTTTGGAAGGTTTTATGCCAAGAATAGGATAGCCAGATCAAAAATTCCAGTTCCCTACATATTTGGAACCAAGCTCCCAGTTGCCAATATATCAGGTAGCTAGACCCCTGGTTTCAAATGCATAGGGAACTGGAAGATGAGGGACAAAGAACAAGTGATACAATGGTCTGGGCACGGTCATGTTCTTGCATCATGTTGCGGCTTGATCCTTGCAAGTGCGGTTGTGTAGGTGACCCGGGCATCGGAAAAATGCTCAATTAACTAGTTTCAAAATACAAATCTTGTTTTTTATTCAGGAATTTTGTGGTTGGTGCCAATATGTTGCGTGTAATATGACGTTCCTCGAAATCCAAAAAAGACGTCCTTTGGGAGGCTTTTTGTTCTCTCAGCGCAGCTCTCCCAGAGTTTTGGAGCCCCCAAAAAAATCGGGAGATTCGAATCTTGCCTCTTGGAGGGCTTTTGCCCATTGAATCCTGGTTGGTTAATACGGCTCCCTATAATGGCTTATCTTATTCCCTATAAAAACAGGAAATATATAATCCCCTGTACAGCGACAAAAACACGTAATCATCGATAATCAATGATCATGATTCATAATCAGCCATAATATGCCATAATCATCCATAATCATGATGATAGTTAGGCAATCTGTTGTGATCATCCACTGATCATCCATAATCAGAATGATAATTAGCCAATCTGTTGTGATCATCCACTGTCATGATTCAATGGGCAATGCGCTCTCTTGATACAGAAGATTCCACTGTAACCATGTCGTTTCATTGACACATGAAGCGTTGAACTTGTTCACGGGACAACAGCCAAAAATAGAAAACACTATGCAACTACTAGTTGCTAGTTGCTCTCACTTGGTGATCAATATACGTTAGTAAGATTTAGTAAGCCACTGGCAACTTACCTAATCAAACACTTCATCTGGTTGGCCTGCTTTGTTGCCGTCCCTTCGTGTGCCAAAACTGCGAATAAATCGTGAGAAAAAGCTTAGCTTTTGACTAGTGTTTTCTTCCAACAAGTGTAGTTTCTGGCTCGGTGAAACTAACTTGAATCAATGTGCATCAAGTTGTTGTTTAATCTATGAGTCTATCAGCGAAGACGTTTTCGAGTGTTCGGGTATCTATCTGATAGTCTTGGATCCAGTTGAAACATTGATAATTGGCATGTGTGTATATATGCGAATATAAGTATATAAGTCTAATGCTCGGTTTTCTGCATGTAACATGGCTAAATAACACATCCGTCAAACCACCTTTAAAACCATTTTTTGGCAACGCTTGCAAACCTCTGTTGACAACAAATTGCCAAACAGAACAAAAATCGGTTTCCGACAACTAAAGTAATGCTAAACCCAAACCAACGAGAAACAACCCTGTCCGTTGAATCGGTGATGGTCCAGTTTTCTAGTGGCTATCCCCCGAGGCAAGGACTTTCACATTCATCCGTTTTGTTCGAGGAAAAAACAAAATCACATCCAAAAAAAACAGATTGTGGGTTTTCCACAGGAATTTCTGGTGCTACCCAAAAATAGCTCCAATTCATAGCTTCCCCATCAGGACCTATCCATTCCCCTCCCTTCCAATCAAGACACGGCAAGAGGACGACGGTTACAAAGACCACAATTGCTGCAAGCAACATCAAAGTCTTACGTCGAAGTGCTGGAGGTCGGCGTGCCATGGCTGAGCTCCCAAGAAGGTACCACGTGGGGGCAAGAGTTTCTTCGATTGAGCTGCAGCAAAAAGCTATGGACCAAAAGACAAGCGTTTTGTAAAATGCAAATCATGTTACTCAAAGTAAAGTGATACTAACGATATACTAACCCTTTACCATGTGAGTGAATCTGTAATCTGGGAGGAAGTACAAGAATGATTTCTTGTAGGAATTCTGGGCACTTTTTTCACATCTGATGGCGGATTATCCGCCAGGAACCCTGGAAAACCATCACCGAAGTCTCCCAAGGTCGATCTTTCAGTCGTCCTGTTATCATATTCTTTACGTAGCGAACATGAACCAACCTTGTCCGGAAAGGATCCAAACATGACTCAGTCACATGAACAAACGAACAGATTGATTTTTCAAGAAGAATAGCAATAAAATGAAAACGGCTGATAGAATTCTACAAGCTGAAAATTTACCTATCAAACAAGCTGTACACCAGTATGAAAGTAGACGGTGCAACTCAACTTCCATTCAAAGAAAAAAATAGTTCTGTAGCAAAGGTTACTTCCACCGAAAACACATTACAATCAATACACAACTAGTTGGTGGTTTCAACCCATTTGAAAAATGTTAGTCAAAATGGGAATCTTCCCCAAATAGGGGTGAAAATAAAAAATCTTTGAAACCACCACCTCGAAAATCACCGAAGTTACATCTATGCATTCATTAAATCAGTAAACCGCCTGCATATCACCCCGTGGCTTTCTCTCCACGTGCGTCTCAAGCGTCCATTGACCTTCCTGCTTGGCCGCCACCGAACGTGTCGCAAAGCTATTTCCATCGCGGATGCGACGGACATCCTGGGATCGAAGCGGCGGTGATTCAAGAAAATGAAGCGACTCCCGAGTCGTTCCGAACGGAAGGGACACTGGGACACCTGAAAAATGTGGAAGTTTCCTTATGGAAAGGACAGAGGGTACCTCTCCAGGGAATTAACATATCCCACCTTGGGAAAAGGAAATCATCTTCAAAATGCCAGTTTTGGGGGATAGGTTAGTTCCCTGGATGGTATTTTTGTTGGCCGATTTTGTTGAAAAGTGTCCATGTTTATTGCAGGTTCCAGCTGTTGTTCATCTTTTTTGTTGGAAGTGTATGTTTTTTTGTTTGAATCGACCATTGATTTCTATACTACTTGTATAAGCCAAAAAGAAATATATAAGCTAGCAACTGAAATGCTGCTCACTCACCGTGTAGGTTTGACAAACACCAGACTTTTTATAGATAGTCTCAATACTAAGCGAACGTTCAAGTAGCGTGTGCACTACCTGATGTCCATGGTGTTGAAAGGACATGATCCATATGGGTGTTTCCAAAAGTAGGGCTACCTCAAATCATCAATTTTAATAGGATTTTCCATTATAAACCATCCATTTTGGGGTACCCCTATTTTTAACATATACAGTATACATGCTGATACAAATGTAGTCCGGACAAGCATATCAAAGCATAATCAGAAGACTACGTATAAAACCACACAGACATGATACTCCGTGGGTACATAGACTGACTAGGGGACATGCTGTGCACCTAATGCAATGAACATTGCTGATATAGGCTGTGGAACTAAAAATGACCCTTCCTTCCAGTTGCAAATTTCTTGATGTCTGGGTCTGGGTAAGCAAATTCTTGTTGCTGAGTCAGTCAAATATGTTTAGTAATTACACTCTCCCTCCAGCTAGAATACATCATTGTTGTCCCTCAAGCTACGCAGCTGCGGTAACCAACCCTCCAAATACCTGAATTTCTGGGTGTCATTTTGAGAGACTAAAACATACTACGTATCATATGCAGTAGATACACATAAAACATACTTGAATTAAAACGACTTGTTTTTGAAACAAACATTCACTCAATTCAATCTAAATATCTCTGTACATTCAGAATTTATGCAGGTAGTTGGTGGTTTCAACCCATCAGAAAAATATGAGTCAAATTGGATCATTTCCCCAGGTAGGGATGAAAAAAAAATATCTGAAACCGCCCCCTAGACAAGTATTTCTATAAAACATCGAAGAAAATCCAGGGGTTCACTGCAACTACCTTGTCCTGTTCCACTGGGTCTACACACATAGATGATTGGATGGGCTGGTTGCCCCGCCCTCACGAAGTAAGCATGTAAACCTCAGCGGCATCTGAAAACACGTTTTGGACAAATTTCCCATTCGACACTGATGCTATGTTTAATGACAAGTGTTGAATGGAAGGTAGTTGTAGTTCTACGTAGTGCTTCCTTCATGAAGGGCCTCAAAACCGCAATCCTAAATAAAATCCTGCTCAGATCAGCTTGAAACATCAATGAGGAAAAAACAGATCCCTTGCAGTTTTGCAGCCGTTCAAAAATTCTTATCCCCTGGCCTCAGCAAATTCTTCATTGGCAAAGCAAATGGCCCCATCCAGCTTTGTTTCAAGGACCCAAACATCTGCGACCCATAGGTGAACTGGCAAATGAACTTTCAACTGAATGATTTTCAGTAGAATCAAAGGGAAGATGTGGGTACCCTTGGGAGAGTACCCTACCAATTGTTTCCTGGATATTCCTTCATATTGCCTTTTATAAGCCATATATGTTAGGTACATGGTGGTATACATGGTTAGGGTACTCTCCCAAGGGTACCCACCTTTTCCCTTTGATAGAAGAGGTGAAAAAATAACGCAGTACAGTACTATACAGTACATGTTTTATATGGTGCCCCCATTGATGCTCCCTTTGACCTTAATGTGATATATCAAAACAACCTGTGCCGGTGACATGGGCTGATGAGGTCAAGGCATGAGAAAACTTCAGGGAAGCAGTGTGAACCATTTGTTGTTTTGAGTTTTGAGTATCACTTTCATCACCACACCGTACCCATCATCTTCATCTTCATCTTCATCATCATCATCATCATCATCATCATCATCATCATCATCATAACTAATCATCATCATCATCATCATCATCATCATCATCATCATCATCATCAT